>JANHFO010006188.1:175191-187797 GCA_032468095.1 Pareas carinatus | reverse complement strand
GAGGAGAGAGAGAGTGCCTGGATTTGGGGAGAGATTGCATCTCCGCCCCAGGCACTTCAAACAGCCCCAAACTGAGCGACAGCAACGCGTGGCCGGGTCAGCTAGTTATATATATATATCCTCTTTGCTGTTGGTTGCTCCAACAATCCTCTCCCTCCCTCACCCTTGCCGCTTTTCTGGTTATTGCCATTCTTTTACTTATAATTCAAAAGTAAAAGTAAGTCAATTACAAAGATGAAAATGAGAGACAAGTTTCCCCCCCTTTTATCTTTTTGTCTTGTTACTTTCAAAGACCCTTTTCCAACTGTAAATTGATTATATCTCAAAGTAATTAAGAAAGTGAGCATTTGGTCAAATTCAGTGTCCTCTAAAAGGCTGCATTTGCATGTGTGAGCATGCTGTTTCCTCCTCAGCCAGGTTCCATTTACTCATGAGAAAACCACAGGACTTCCATCCCCCAGTTTCCTCACAAGGAGGAGAGGTCCAGAGTGCAAGTGGACAATTTCTTGGTCTCTCCTTTATCCAGAAAAACTTTGTTGGCCAGAAATCACTGTTGACTTTCGTTCACTACTTTCAGCTTCATCTCCACTCCTTCAGAGACCTCTAATCTGCCATAGAACCTCACCAGGAAATCCCAACAAACTCCATGAGGATCTTGAGGTAGTGAGTCTACACAACACAGAGATACATGACCATCACTGTCCCTGCTGCTACATTTGAACCAGTTGAAGATTCAAGTATTCCTCAAGGGCAGGTCCATGTAAACACAGTACAGTAGTTGAGCCATGAGTTAACTAGGGCATGAATGACTATAGATATTGCTTTACAGTCTGTTAATAATAGTACTATGGCATGTGATTTGCTTTAAATCTATTTTTAAAGGATATATCTGAATTTCACTTTATTTATCATGTTTGCATGCAATATATATAATCAAGGAATAACTCCAGGGATATCCACAGGTGGTTCAAAAATTATGATAGTGGCCATGATACAAATAAAAAAGGTAACAGTTTTGATCACACAGTTGCAATCACCATCTTGACTTTTTCTGAACCCACCTATAGACCTCTTTCCCACCCACCGCCCCATCCTTAAACAACTTCCCAAGCTAAATTTGACAAAGTTGCTGTTTGATCATTTAGCTGTCTGAGATTCAACAATGGGATATCTGCATGCCATGCCATTCCATGCACTGTGGTCAAATAGATTGCCACAACTGCTGTAACATTCAAGTACCAAGAGTATCCCTTCCTTTTACCAATCAGCAGTACATGTAGTATTTTTCTGAATTGTCATCATTTTTTTCATTTTTGCACCTAGCACGTTGAATGCCCACTTAAATGTTATTAATACAGAAATGGCACTAGTATGTCCCTGCAAACATAGCAATGCAAATAAAACATTTGCAGTGATGATCTAAAATGAGAACTATTAAAATACCAAATCAAGTCATTTAAAGAAGGGCTGAAATGCTCCATATGAACTCGACTTACTATGAGACTCCCACATAAAATTTGCTCCAGTGGGCCAACATGTATTAGAGAAAGGAGCTTTAGAGGGAAAGAGGCATTTCTCTTCTCACACTGGCAAAGAAGCACTGAGGTAAAAAAGAAGGGGCAGGGCCTGAGTAGATGACACTGGTGTTCCAACTAAGACTCCCCCATTGCTCCTCACAGGTGCCTTGTACTCATGATTCTGAAGTTAGGTCCTTCAGGTTATGGAGTATCTGAAAAATAGTGCTTATATCTTTTTTAAAAAAAAAACCTGAAACATGAGATACCAATAAATTTTCTGGATATTGTTTAATTTTCTCCTGAATTAGCTAGCTAGATCAATCATTTAATTCACGATGCAGGTACCATGCAGTTGCCATAACAAATATCTGAAACAAATATCAAGATGGATATATTAGTTCAATTTCCAACTGCCTCAGATTTTTGTTTAAACTAGAACATAGCATCATCTTTTCAAAAGGAAATTTTGCCTGATGTAATAAAAAAGAAGCAAGAAATCAGAATATTTAGGGTAAAAGCTAGCTTTCCTCCCCATTGTTTTCAATACTTGCAAAGATTCTACTGTTTTATGTGGAGTTTAGCTATTGTATATGCTGCTTTATTACATCTTTATTCCCCTAAGAGAAGTTGATATATCAAGGAAAGTAATTTTCTGGGTCCATTATTGAAACCCAAAGTAAAACCTATTTTTACTTCTATTCCATTTTTTAGAGAAAATCTTCACAAGGTATATAAAGCAAATAAAAAACCAATGCAGTACATCAAATGCTGATCATCTGAAGCTAAAATTTATGTCAGCCATGGTTTGTACCAAGTCATGACTTTCTGGAAAGACTCAACACATTAAATCAAATTAAGTGAACCACATTATTGAACCTAATAATGGAGAGGGCCCAAGGAAAATATGAAGCTCCCTTCACATATAGACTCATGCCGGTTTACCTCAGCAAGTAATATTCCTAAAATACAGCCCACAAAAGTCCATGTGTACCAGTAAAAGAAAAATGCAATTCCATGGGCGCAGCCCTGCAATAAATAAAGAAATTGTTATCCAAATTTCTCCATTAACATTAACTAAAGTAACCCAAATACACAGCATGAATCTCTCTCAAGTTGTTGACTTGCAGAAGGACACGCTACACTATATATCTGGTTAGCAGAGGATGGCTTGTTATTCTCTCTGCATGTCCTGATAATTCCTTTGAAAGAAAATTGGGTCCCAATTTAAGCACCATGTTTGTATAATCTGAAATTTGATACTGGTAGTTTCAAAGTGAATTTAATTATATATGCTGAAAAGCAATTATTAAGTTGTAAAGCTGGTACACACAACTAAAATAAACCTTCAAAGATATTCCAGTGATATTATAAGCACCTTTTGGGGAGGAGGAGTTTAAGTTAATTTTGACTAAATCCTGGCAATTACATGGACAATCCACGACGTCTTCTTGGTAACACATATCGGAAGTGGTTTGTCATTGCTTTCTTCCTAGGGTTAAGAGAAAATGACTGGCCTGAGGTCACCCAGCTAGTTTCTATGTCTAAGGTAGGACCTAGAACTTTGTTTATGCCAGTCTTAATCCAGCTTCTTAACCATTAAACAGAATTGGTTCTCTTAATAATTGTTATCTCAGCCTTTGCATCAGTATTGATTAATACTGAATAAGATGATAAATTTTTTAAGAGATTCAACATTCTCCGTTGACAGATAAGCATATGAGAATTTTAAAAATGCAAATACTAATTACTTACATTATTAGAATCCAAAGCAGGAGAACAATTATATCAATAAAGGTCCTGTTTAACTGTTATCAGTAAATTACTCTCTATAACTAAGAAGTACAGTGATTATATAGCATGCAGATGAGCAAACATCCTTACTAAATTATTGACATATCCTTCTAGTCCTTCCAGACATAACTTCACATCCAGAATTCCCTCAGGTTCAGGGGACTTGGTTCGAGTACAACAAGCATGGGGCCATAAGTGCTCTGGCTGTTTTTCTTTGAACAATTCAGCACTTTGGAAATCTCTAGGTCCTAAAATTCCACAACACCGAAACTAAAAAAGAACAAAAGTATAGCAATCTTAGCTCCCTAAAGATATTTAATTAAGCTCATTTCTTTGGGATTCTTTTTGCTATCTGAATTTCAAAGGGTTTTTGCAACCATTTCCCTCTACAGTTCCTGGGATCATTTATGTTATTTTGTTAACACAGTAAAACCTTGGATTGCGAGTAACTTGATCTGCAAGTGCTTTGCAAGATGAGCAAACATTTTAAATAAAATTTAACTTGATAAACGAGCGGTATCTTGCTTTAGGAGTTTAGCAGAGCTCAGCTGAGGTTGCCCAACAGCCAATCAGCAGTTCGCAGAGGGAAGTCCCAATCCCAACTGAGCACCAACAGCCAAATCAGCTTGTTTTAAGTGCTTTCAGGGTTTTCTTCTCAAGCCAGGAGATTATAGGAGAGAGAGCTGGTGGTAGAATTGAAATGATTTGAGCCAGCTGCTCGAACAAATGGGGTGAGAGAATGCAGATTTTAATTATCTTTAGGTTTTTGTTTCACTTCCTGACTCAATCTGTTCAATTTTGGATTATTGGCAACATTTGCTTCAAAATGAATCTGTGGCAGTAGCCAGCTGTTCCTTTATGTTAATGAGCCCTTTGCAACATTGTAGCTTTAGGGGCAATCCGTTTCTCTGCTGGCTTAGAGTGATGGAAAAAAATGTGTTTCTTTATTCTCCAGGTATAGAGCGCAACTCACTTGCTCTGTATTGCAGTTAGGGTTTTCATGTTTTAGGGACCATGTTATTTTGTTTCTAAAGTTCCAAATCAGCTCTTGGGCACAGGGGTAGTCCCCAGTTGGCTGGCATGAATTGTGGGATGGATAGGAAGGAAGGAAGGAAGGGGAAGGAGAAGGGAGAGCAAGGAAGATTGTGGAACAAATCAGCTGAGTTTCCATCATTTCTTATGGGGAAATTAACTTTGATATACAGAATGCTTTGGATTACAAGCATGGTTCTGGAACCAATTAAAGTCACAATGCAATGTTTTACTATATAAGCCTTTGAATGTTTGAGTTTACCCTTTGAATGTTATTGTAAGCTTTTCATCATGCATCAGAAAATCCATCTAAGGTTTGACACTTTATGAACATGTCTCTTAATTTCTGATATACAGTCATGTATGTACTGTAGCCACAGAACTATGAACAAAATTGAAGCATTGGTGTAATATAGAAATGGGTAATAGCTCACTATTGCAAAAGTTCAAAAATATTTTGGAAAAATTAAGAAATTGTACTGGGGCAGCTCATTGGAGATTATACATTATATATACGCAGTACACATAGATTGCCAACTGACAACAACAAAATGGAAAAATAGTTAAGTTAGGGAATGGAGTAGAATGGAATGGAGTATAATGTTGTATTGGACATAGCTGACTAGCTATAAACGGAGCCAACAGTAGTGGAATGAAGAACCAGCGAGTAGACTGACTCTTTGTAATGCCTCTCTGGACAAGCTGCTGTTCAACTATTAGGAACATTTGGATTAACATGTCTGAAAACCCCGGGTGAGTTTCCTTCATCCCTTGGTGAAATAAGTTTTAAATATAAGTTTAATTTTTTTAAAAAAGAGAGACTTTGGAATAAACAGCCAAAGGTTCATTAGTTCTAATTTTGGAAAAGTTACAGATAGACTAAGGGTCCAGATGGATTTGAAATAAAATTTTGAAAAGAAAATACTAGTTTTTTATCATTGTAATTTTTAATAAAATTACCAATAAAAAGATATAGCTGTCTATTTAATATAATTAGTCAACTTCGGGAAGTTGAGCAGTCATATAAATCTCCTAAGTAAATAAATAGTGAATAGAGCATGCCACACTTCATTATTGCATTGTATCTCATTCTGCTGTTCTAAAAATGACTTTGAACTTCCCGCTTACATATAATGCTTTCATCACATGGTAAATATGTGCTAAGTTAATTTATGACATATTAGTATATATTTATCCTCTTTCAGAATCTTGTCAGGTATGTAATGCCCTATAGAAATTTGGCTGATGCGTTTGTGGCACTGTCATTGTTTCTGGAGATATATTTACAGTAAATATATATTTTCTGCAAACATTAGAAACATTGTACTGAGAATAAAACCAGAATATACATAAATGTAGCTATTCCCTGTAATTGGAAGCTGGAGAAATATATTGCTGCCAATGGTTGATTCCAGAAATCACATATGATCTCCTGTGATCAGCCTTCTTCTCTACATTGTATTGAAATGATGCATAATTGTGGTGTAATCTGTCACAAATGGTGGGAATTGTTACTTAGCTCTACTGCATTAAGAATAGTTAATAACTCAAGGATACTCTATTAGTCATTAGATTGATCTTATTCTGTATCATCATTCCTATCCGTCTATTCATTTCATTTCTGACAACTTTTTAAAGCACACTATGTGTGTTTTTGTACCCTCTCCCCTTTCCCCCCTAAATTGACAAAATGTAATATATTGCCTCTTGGCTTTTTCTCTTTCTTAGTAATAAAATTAAAAAAAATATTCTTGATATTTTCATACTATTGAATCTGAAAAGTTGGAATAATTATATATTTTTTCTAAAGAGTGTTTTGTTTTTCTGTAGCATTAAATAATGGTTTGCTGAACAGACAGCTCTTGAACTATTGCTATTTTGACATCCTGGATTAGATTGTGTGTCATCTTTTTGTGAAGGTTTATCCTGCCAAGACATTCTTTGAATACTGATAATGTTAATACTCCTGCCAGTATGGTTGTGTTAGAAAGAGGTATTTTTCCTGTTTCATCATCATGTTCCTTGAAAGCAAACTGAATAATATAATGATCAAAGGGAGGTCATTTCTTACCATTTTTGTTACAGATTTTTTTTACATTTCTGTTATTAGAAGCAGAAAAGATTAGGAGTATTAGATATTTGTTTCTTGCCTATTAATGAATGTAAAAAAAAATCTTACCATATTTTCACTACCTGGAAATTTTAGCTGCTTTTTGTTCTATAAAATATGACTTCTAGGAATCTGAATTTTCATTTGTGTTTGGGAAAAATAATTTCAAATTCTTTGCCACTTAAAATGTTTCAAATTACTAAAATTACTAGAAATGATAGCAAGGTTGATTGAGTGCACACAAGAATTGCTGCTTATATTTTGTTAAACGTGAAGGATTAATGTTGGCATTTTCCATCCATTCCAAAATGGAAGCCTGTGAAAAGTTATTTGTACAACTGAGTTGTCAGACTTTTTTCCTTTTGAAATGATATAACAAATTGAGATGGCAGCCTGTGGCTAACTATAACAACTGGATTTCTGATGTCATGTAGATATTTTAACACAGACAGAAATACCAAGATTTTAGACGCTTTCCACCAGGCCCTACTAAAATAGCATTAATGGAAATGTTTTGCATGAAAAAAATGAGAGCGCATATCTATGAAAAAAGAAAGAGGAAGCTTGTTAACTACCATAGGAAAATCTTATCGATTAGTAAGTGTATGAGGAGAAGATGGACACCTGTCTACTAGGAAATGACTGAGACCAACTCATCTTACTGTCCCTCAGCTGTTAAATATTTAATGTAACAACACCCCCCAACAGGTTGAATGTGAAGTGTTGACCTAAAGGTGACATTTTTGTATCCTGTTACTTCAGTCATCTTGTTTCTCATCCATCACATTTTTCAAACGGCAGCATAGCATTTACAGCAGGAAATTATACTAGCTACTTGTACATGTAGTAGGTTCAGTATAAAATGTAAAAATGTTTGTCTTCGAACCTTGTGGGGTATATCACTTATTTTAAAATCCTGTGGAAAAGAAGCAAATGTCCTTTCATCAATATAAAATGCCTCAAGAAAGAAATTTGTGAGCTTTTTCATGTTTCATATTTTCCTACTATGTTTTGGTTACACAAATATTAGTTGCTGAGCATTATCCTGGAATATCAGTCAGTTTTTCTTTTTCGCATAGCAAGAGGAAATACTTCCATTTCTTGGATATTTCTTTGTTGGCTCTGATCAAGAATTGGCACTGATCAGGAATTGCCATTTAAATTTGAATTCAATTTGCATCATGTACAAATCATCTTGGAGACATCTTCTGTAGGACACAAGGGATTTTAATATCTGCCTTTTTTTTAGACTAACTTGTAGATGGGTGCAAAGAGATGATGCATGGAGGCAGAAGCTTTGAGAATGATGAATGGTGAACTCTTAACACCCTCTTGCCCTCAAATAAAATACTAGATTAGGGATCTGGAAAGGGATAGCATACAGGCTAACATATTTCCTAATACTTTAATCAGGAAGCTCCAAGAAGTGAAGTGACAAAATTGCTTAGAGCGTAGGTATCAAACACAAGGCCCATGGGCCAGATGCACCCCACAGCCACTTTGGATGCAACCCATGGGGCCACCCTGGAGATGAGCAAGTCACACCCCGGGGCGGTGAGGTTGCAGAGGGGTTGGTTGCTCCCATGGGGGTCACGGGTCAGCAGCGGCTGCAGGGGGGTCAGCAACGGGGGTCACAGGAAGGTCGGGTACTGAGGAGGAAGTCATCCTGCAGTAGCCCTCAATGAAATTAAGTTTGACAGTCCTGGCTTAGAGTATTAGAAGACACAGACTGTATATGGACAGAGGAACATGACATTAACATCTATACAGTATATAATGCTGCCCAAAGTCACCTTAGACAGGAGATGTACATAAAATTTACAGACATATGTACTTGCATAAATACTATGATAATAAGAGCTGCAAAGTGGTTATTCTACTCTCTGTGTCCTGCTCTGCAAATTCCCATTCAGCACCATTCTGTTCAAGTTTACCCAGGATGCTTTCAAGCACACTGCTGTAACATATTTGTGAGATTCCTTGTAAATAGTTCACTTGTATTTAGCTCAAAAGTGAATGCTACTTGAATAGAATATAGTGAATGGTTTGGGAAAAAATATTGCAAGGTTATGTAAAACTGATTTTAATTTGTGGAGTCGAAGGAAATGAGTAGGGTTTTCTGTAATATTAGCTCTACTATTTGGGGGTTGGGGTGGATCCATGTTCTGTTTGGTTTCTTCTGGTAACTAGCAGGGACCAGTTGGATACAGTACATGAACACTGCCCTTTTATGAGAGGAAGTGGTACCATCTACCTTGATTTAAGCAATAATGTATCTACTCTCGAGGAGGCTATTTCTCAATCCAACCATGTTAGATAATTTTGCCCCGTAGTCTCTCCCCTTTTTGGAAAAAGCTTTGTAGAATGCAGCAGAACATAGAGACACCTAGATGAAGCAGAAAATCTGAATTTCTCCTAATTAGATTCAGACCTGTTAGATTTCCCAGTAGTGTTAAATATAATCAACCATGATATCCTTCTGTACTGCTTACCAGGAGTGAGTGTGCTCTTTATGGTGTTTCTGAGTAGAGAGTTTCAGTCCATAGTTACAGGAAAGAAATAGTCATGGTTCTTCCTGTGTAAGGAATCTCAAGGGTTGGCCATATTATTTTAACATCTATATTGAACTGCTAGAAATGTTGATTCATTGATTTGGGATGAAGCATCATCTCTATGCTGATAATATCTAGTTATACCCTGTCATTTCACCCCAGTAATAATATAGTAGAGGTCCTTACCCAATTTATGGAAGCTATGAGAGACTGGATGAGATGAGAACAAACTAAAATAACTTTTTGCAGGACAGCTCTGCAATTTGTATTTTCTGGGTCTCACTCTTTTCATGTCAATATTGTTTACTCTGCTTCCTCTGCTGTGGAAAAAGGGAGTCTTAATTTTTAGTAGGATGTGATTGACTTTTGCTTAACTTTGCTAGAATTATTCATACAGTGACTCAATAGTCTGCACTTCTTTGGACTTTGGATCCCTAGTGGTCTCTTTCACTAGCTATCTCATCTGTCCAAATCTTTTCTGTCATCTGCTTTTCCAGAATACCTCTTCTTTCAAAAGAAGGGTTCAGATGAGCAAGGAGAAATCTGAGTCTGCCAATCTTGGCAGGATCTGTTCTTTGCACCGACAGTGGGAAAATCCAGTAGGAAAATTAATTCTCAAATCCTGCAGAGCAGACCCAAGGATTTATTATTGTCCCAGTTGATAGCACCTTATCCTGTGAGATTTGTAACCCAATGTATGCTAAGAAACAGCACTTAATTGAGGACACTGAATTCATCTTTGGAATTTAAAAGTACTTTGCAGTGCTTCTATGGATCCAAACAACTCCTGATGGTAGTATTATTTTTCATCTGGCATTAGCTTTCAGTGGTACACATGGTCTCATCTGCTTGTAACTTTTTAACACAAGGTTCTAAAATTAGTATTTTAAAACAGGTATGGCCATCTGTCAGTCTGTGGACTAGATCTGGCCTCTTAAGTAATCTATCTTGCCTAGAAGTGTCTTTCTTACATAAAAATGCAGGATGTTTTTACCCTGGTGTACATTGCAAGTTGAGTTGGGTTAGGGGTAAAACCTTAATGACTATGTTCTATTTAGTGCCAAGTAAAAAAAAAGAATATGTTTAGGAATTCAGGATTGTTCAATATGAGTATGCCTATACAACTTTCCTTTTTATGTCAACAATGAGGAAAACCAGGAAGCTATGCTTAGGCATCCTTTCTGTTTCATCCAAGCTAGGAAGTACGATTAGTTGACTCCCAAAAGCAAATCAAATTTCATAAACAAGCTGTCAGTTCTGATGAACTAAATTAGGATTTATATCTTAGCATGCTACACAGATGTTGTTAATATCTATTGAATTACCTTTTGAAGTATTCACTGGGCTTCCTATGAAACAAAATGAGTGTAGAAAATAACTTCTTTTCTGGAATACTTAATTTTTACAGGATCAGGGAATACATTGAGCATTTGGTGAGCCAGGCACTATATTCCAGAAAATAAAAGCGGGTGGCCTAAGTCATAAACATAATTAGATTTCATTTCACTACCCCCAAATTGACTCTGGGTATCAGGGTTGTCTTCTTGAGATGGAGGAACCCACCCACCCCCAGGTAAGGGAATCAGGAGGCCAGGGTTAGGGGGTAATGAAATTTCTGGGGAATCGGGGCGGATTGTTACATCCGAATGGTGATGAGCAGGAGACATTTCAATAGAATCCAGAGGACGGTCTTCACACGGGGAAGATGCCCCCACTGCTTAATACCAATGATTGTTCTGGTCCACTTTGTAAACTGTCAGTTCTTATAATTTTCAATGAAACAGAGAAGGTAGGATATATTTGGCTAGTTTTCATTAAACCTAAGATGGTCTGTATGTAATAGTATATTTTGATAGCGTACTTTTGCAGTGTCATCATACTGCCTAGAGTCAGATTCATTCTTGGCTCATCATGGTCCCCAGATTTATATGACCTAGAAAATACGGGGGTGTGACAGTGTATTTATAGCATAATCTTCAGAGTATAATCAAGGCTCTAAATCAAACAGTTCAGGAAACCTGTTGTGAGATAAAATGAAGAATCATAAATGTAGTAATTTATCAAGATATTAAGAATTCAGTAAGACTATGAATCTTAATTAGAAAGTTTATTAACCTAGGATTAAAAAGTAGATATAAATGCCTAGGACATTAACTGCATTTGTTCTCTGAGCTTTGTATTAACAAGTTGCCATGCTTCAGAGTTGGCCTGTTTTTTCCTCACTGTAAGTTGTATCACATGCATCGTAATTTACATGCAGTCCAAATGATTAAAATTTAACTAAATGTTTAAATATTAAGGTTTTTAATCCATAATTAGATCCATTATTACTTTTATCCCAAACAATTACTTCCGTTACAAGATTTGAGAACTTTATTATTTTCTTTTTGGCATAATTATATTACATCTCAAATTTAAAGTATGTAGATTGTGGATCAGGGATGATACTGTATTGTCCAAATCCATTAATCACATTATAAGAGATTTTGCATATGCAGGAATCCTACTGCAGCTCCAGACTGATTTAGTTCTCTGATATAGAAAGAAAATTCTTAGCAATCACATAGATTTTCTCCAGCCTGGTTCTTCACATCTTCCATAGCTGCACCCATTGATACTGTAATTGAGTCAATTTGTCTTGCTATTGATTCTCCTCTTCTGTTTCTGTTTTTTATCACTTCCATCATTATAGGCTTCTTCAAAAAATGGTCTTCACATAATTTGAAGCCAATCGTTTGTGCTTTGAGTGAGAATTCTGAGTTGATTTGTTTGATGATCCACTTGAGAGTTTTTTGACTATTCATAGTATTCTCAAACTTTTCCAGCATCAAAGCATCAAAATTATTTCTATCCTGCTTCTTCAGAGTCCAACTTGCATTTCCATAATGTTGTGGGGAAACCATTGCTTGCATGATTCTGATCCCAGCATCTGAATGTCTATCCCAAGGTCTTCATGACTACTACATCAAGTGTTAATCTGCAGGGTATTTCTTAAGTGCTGGTTCCTTTCTGTTAATGTTTAATCCTAAAAGGGAGAACCCAGACTCCACAACCTCAGTCAATTCTAAACCTAGCTGCTGGACTTGTTGCCTTCTTTATATTTAATGTTTAATCTATTTTTCATTGTATTCTTTGACTTTCATTACTAAAGCTTGCAAATCATTTGCATTTTCAACTATTAGAATAGTGCAACATAGACTGATTATTGATATCTGATATGGTTATTTTTCTTCCAATTTAAAACCATATTCATATTCTTTCAATTCAAATTCTTTCAATATGTATTCTGCATATAGACTAAACAAATAAGAGAAATTGAATAAAATAAGAGAGTATATGGCCTAGATTTAATCTTTTCTTATCTGAATCTAGTCTGTATTTTGATGTTATGCTCTACTGTGGCTTTCTGATTTATACATAGGTTTCATATGATAACAGTGAGATGCTCTGGATATCTCATTTTTCTAAGGATGTTCCATAACTTGACATGATGAACATAATCAAAGACCTTTTCCTTAATCAACAAAGCATCTTTTTTTTATTAAACAGTTTTATTGCACATATACTACATATAATAAAAAAGAGGGAATAAGAAAACACATAA
>JANHFO010006188.1:160693-172402 GCA_032468095.1 Pareas carinatus | reverse complement strand
ACCTATCAGCGGGTACCAAAAGCACATGAATTCTGAGCGTCAGAGCGTTGCAGCCCAAACGACTTCACTCCAGGTGTGCGCCTCTCTGTTTCTGCAGTAACTTCTATATTGAGAAAAGGAGGAGGAGGGAGGGAGAGAGAGAAACACTCAGCCGGCTTAGCTCCAGGCGTGATTTCTTCATTGAGGTGAGAGAGAAGAGAAATGGAGGCGGGGGAAGAAGAGCATATTAAAAGGAGACACAAGCAAAGGGATCAACAAAAGAGCAGGCAGTCTTCCTTCCAACGAAGATTGTGGAAGGAGAGCCCAGCAGGCAGTGAAAGAGGAGAGGAGAGGAAGGAGGGCCACAAGTGCACAAAATAATGTTGGAGAAATATGCACAGGTTTTCCATTAAAAGTCCTCACTTTTCTAAATGCACTTTATCACATCTCTCTCTCCCCCTCTCCCTCTCTCCACCCCTCCCTCTCCCTCTCCCTCTCCCTCTCTCTCTCTCTCTCTCTCTCTCTCTCTCTCTCTTCTAGAATTCTGTATAAAATTTGAAAGTATTAAAAAGTTTAAGAGGTTTAAAATGGAGCTAAGTGATAAGATAAATAAGAGAACTTAAGTTGGAAGATACAGGGGGAAATCTGAATAAATGAATAGATAGAAGTATTCTGAATGAATGTAGTTTTGGAGCTTTACTGCTAAATCAGGATAGGAGCTCAATTACCATCGATATAAATCATTTTTTTTTTGTTTTTGGGGATATTATAGAACATGGTACTACTTAAATGGGAATGAAGTTGTAAAGATGGTTAGATATGATTTTAGGTGTAGTTGTGAAATAATGTGATTAGATTGGATATGTACTGATGAAAGAGATTTGAAATGTATGCTCAGCTGTCTGATGTTGATGGGGAAAATGTAACCATTTTGTTTGTCTTTTTTTGTCTGAAAAAACAAAAAAAATTCTTAAGCAAAAAAAAATTGAAAGCCTATTATATATATATATACCCATATATGTGTGTGTGTGTGTGTATAGCTATATTTGGAAAACTATGTATAAATATACTTATTTGAATTAATGCACAGAAAGGGCTTATTTTGTTGTGGCTGCTGTTTAAAAAGGAAACTGAAAAGAAAGTAAGCCAAAATAAATTTATTGTTGGATAAAAAACAGATCAAACACACTAAACTTGGCATCGATGGACTAGGTCTCTTCAACTCCTTTCCAACTCTTTAATTCTGTTCTATAAGTAATGACTGAAAAGTAAAATATTACATGGGAAGTCCATATTTACCTATTTTATATATCAGTATTTACCAATTTACCAATCGCATATACCAAAATAACTTTTTTTTTGTTAAACAAAGATGCTATAGAAACTGTTTGAATTAATTTAAACCAAAATTTCTATTTTCCCCTTAATCTGACTTCTTAATGTTCATGGAAATTATTATGTGATTCAGTGTTATTTAATGATCATTTTATAATATATTCATTATCTTCATAGATCTCTATCAGTGGCTTTGTTCCAAAGCCTGATTCAGATAGAAGTTTGACAAGTCATTCAAACTCAGAAAGAAGTTTTATTTTTATAAACAGCCGACCAGTGTATCAAAAGGAAATACTCAAGGTACTGTCTTTTCAATCCTATTTTTGTGATTTACAAAATATTGTTTAAATCATATGGCAGATATAGCAAATTTGAACTCAGATTTTAACTTTATACATTAGAACCGTGGTCCCCAACCTTTCTAGCTGTATGGACTGGCAGTGGCACGGTGGGGGAAAAGAGGGGATAGTTTCACGCATGCGCCCAATGCTTGCACAAATTGAGCTTTGCGCACTCACCCACAACATGGACAGACTGGGGTTGGGGTCCCCTGCATTAGTATGTTAAGCCTCTATCAAAAGTTGTTCTGAAATTCCCTTCAGTTTTAGAGTTTTGTTCCACTGTAGCATGGGAAAGAGATGGCAACTCTTAATTGTTGAAATTAGTTTTCTAGTTCCTCCTCCTCCTCTTTAACATAAGATAAAATTAAAAGTTTCCATAGTCACTGTAAAAATAACTTTTTTAAATATAATCTGTTCCTCAGTAATTACTAAGTTCAATAATTTGCCTTTTTTAATACATGGAACTACTACATCCACATTGTGCATTTAGAACATATTAGTTGAAATAGTATTACATTCTTATAGCATGTCACTGTACCAGCAACAAAATTCCATTGTGATAATTTTATGTAGTTGCAGCTACATAAGCTGTAATAAAAACTGCTATTTCTTTCTTCAACCCAGATATGTGACCATAATTGCTATATATAGTCAAAAATATAAAGAAACAGACAGGTATAGCATGGAATCCAGTATCACAGAACTAGAGGTCTACTATAGCAGGGATCCCCAACCCCCCAGTCCATGGACTGGCATCGGTCTGCAGCATGCTAGAAACTGGGCCACACAAACAAGTGAAGGCCCATCTACGGGATGCAGGCATCATGTGAGGCTACATACCCTCCGGTCTGTGGAAAAATCTCTCCATGGAACTAGTCCCTGGTGTCCAAAAGGTTGGGGGCCACTGTGCTATAGCACTTTGTAGGTCCTCTGGAACAGCTTTATACAGGAAAGGTTACCACAACAGTTTTGCTGAAGAAAAATAATTCATTAGATTCTAGCAATAATTTGCTATTGTATTTAATTTAGAGTGAGAAATATTAGTTTAACTTTATTCTTTTTAATGAATATTTTAGCTTGTTCAGAAGTACTATAACATATCACACCAGGATTTTAATCGTTCGTTCCCGAATTTCTTTGTCAACATTACTGTTCCACCATCTGCTGTGGATGTCAATTTAACACCAGATAAATCTCAAGTGTTAGTACATAATAAGGTAGGATCTTTCTGTCTTTTACTCTTTCTTAATATGTAAATAGATAATAGAGATTTTACTACCACAATGCAATAAAATAATTTCTTCGGAATCTATATTTTCTTAGTATTGCTTTGATTTTAAAAAGGACAAAATTAAATTCTTGTAGCCTGAGGGGAAATAAATTGCTCTGCATCAATAAGCAGTATATAATTATTTACTGAATTATTTCTTGCAATTTTTTTAGGAATCTATTTGTCTTGCTATTGAAGAAAATTTGATATCATTATATGGGCCATTAAATAGCTCTGTGTTTTATGAAATGAATACAGCCAACAATACCTCAAAAGTTATTAATGGAGCTGAACAAAAGGTTTTAACCCAATCCTGTACAATTATAAATCCACTTGCTTGTGCTTCAGAATCTTCACTTAGTAACGACACACAAGACGCTAATGTACAAGAAAACAGATTAGTTGACAATCAAACAATATATAATCATTCTTCTAACAGTGCTTCTACTGAAATTAAAATAAGTGATAATGAAATAGTTGGATATGATCGATTTCAGGATGACCAACTAAACAATATACTGTGTCAAGATCGACAGAATAAGGAAATATTTAATCTAGATAATAATACTGCAATGGACATTCAGTTTGAAAATAGTATGGATGATGATTCAAGAAATTGCAGTTTTCAAGAAGTAGGTGAAAGAGCCAAAACCTCTGCAAATTCATCTGAAGTCACTGCTGATAAATGGAGCCTGGGGAGCGCATTTAAAAATTCCAGCGCAGAAAATCTGGAACCTGTTCAAATTTTAATTCCAAATATGAATGAAATAAGAACTCAAAAGAAAAAAGTTGTCTTAGCAAAACTTCAACATGAAAGTAACAATCAGACTTTAAAAAAACCAAATGTGATAAAAGATAAAATGGGTCAGATTACAGCCTATGACTTAATTAGCAATAAGATTATCAGGAAATCCATGTCAGCATTTGAACTTTTTGTTCAAGACTATTCTCCTGATTCATTGAGTGAAATTACCAAATTAAATTCAGAAAACCTACTGCTGAAAATGGAAGCAATGTGGAACTCATTGGATGAAGAAGAAAAAAAGAAGTAAGATTTTTGAACTTAATTCTGTATTAAGACGTCAGTTTAAAATAGACTGATATAAATCCAGTAAATAAAAAAAACTTTCTTTGAGTTTTTGTAAGATGTGTTTTTGATAAGTGTGGCTGCAATTACAATCAAGTTTGATACCTTTGTTTTATGAATAGCCAGCATTTAAAAAGGAAACAAACTTCCTGGTTTTCTGGATCTAACACTCCCAAAGAGCTAATAAAAGATAATGTTTTGAGGAAAACTTAGTTAGTGCATGCGGTAGAAGGTGGAAAGCATCCAACAATTTGCAAATGGACTAATTCATGCAAAAGGGTTTTTCTCTTTTGCCCTACATCATTTCTGCAGGCATGTAAGATATAGAGAGAAGAGGGATCCATTTTGTCTTTGTTTCTCTTCACTGCTTATGGGAAATTTTGGGTCCAATCCATTACTGAACACAGTTCTGATATATTTGTTTTTGATAGAAATAAATGAATCCAAATAATTGAACTGTAGCTATAACATAGTCTCCATATTTGTATTAAAAAGGAATTGTTGTTGAAAATATAGTGACTTAATTAGTCCTAAAACTATTAAATTGACACAAGTAAACTCTTTTCTGGTATGAAAAGGAACACACATATTTGTTATAATATTTTGTGATAATATAATTCATGTACTCTCTGTTCTTTCACATTCTCTTTCTTTATGTAAGATATGAGCAAAAAGCTGACAAAGATCTGGAACGATACAACAGGCAAAGCAGAAAAGCTATGTGTCAGAATATGCAAACATCAATGAGGGAGAGAGAGAAAAGACACAAGACTAAACTAAAAGACTGCTTAAATAATCAGCAAAAATTGGACACACTTTTTAACTCACAAATAAGAAAGAAGCATGATGATTACCAAGCGATAAAAACTGTTCAAATGCCTTTCTCCATGAATGCATTCAAACAAAAACTTCAAAGGCTTGAACATAAAAAGGCAGATAAAGAAGAATCTTGCTTAATTCACCTTCTGAATTTTCCTGATGCATGGATCCTTGCCTCTGAGGAAAAAATAGAGTTCTTAAATCCATACAGAATAGAAGAAGCCCTTCTCTTCAAAAAGTTAATTGAAAATCATAAGCTTCCTATAGAGAAACTGGACACTGCTATTACATTAACTGAGAGGTAAAGTGAAAATAACATAATGGAAGTATATCCATCTTAAGTAAACAGGAAAGCATGGGTTTTGATTTGTTTTTTATTTTCTAAATTAAATTGTATACATGATAAAATGAAACAAGTAAAAAAGCCAAATGTTAAAATAGAACTATTTAGTAATAAATATGTATTTTGAATGATAAAATTCAAAAAATTTGGGGATATATAACAGGTGTAAAATAGTCAGTACATTTAAGATTTCTTATAAAGCATTTATTATAGAAGTCTGTATTTAAAAAAATATTTATTATATTTATATCGCAGTACAGGAAATGCATAGTTATTTAAATACTGGTTATGATTCTAGATAGATTCACTGGATGGTTTGATAAGATTTTAAATTAATTACCCTTAAGTGTAGAAATGGAACAGGGCTACATACAGAATCTATTTTCTATGCTGTTACGTTTATTTGTTGTTAGTTTTCAAATGATTTTAGAATGGTTGAAGCAATTTTTAAAAAAACGTTAATTGCATGAAAAGTTTAGAAACCATTTGGCATCTGTTCTTTCACTCAAAATAATATCTATGGTGTCTTTTGTGCCAATGGAAAGTCCCTTGGTACTTAACAGTGCGTGAGGACTTGAGATATACCTGATGAGCAGCCTTCAGTTGAAGCAATGTCACTCAGTTGTAGAACTTTAATGACATACAGTACATAATGTTAGAAGTGGTTTAAGCATGGATAACATAACAAGGAGAGCAATGCCTCCTCACCCATGAAAGCTAGCTGCTAGCTGAGTGATCTTGGGCGGATCACTTTGCCTCAGCCCAACCTACCTTGTTCTAGGGAAAATAGAAAGAGAAAGTGTGTTGGATATGTCTGATGACTTATTATTTGTAAAAATAATAATGACATAAAATTAAAAATAAGGAGAGTAAAAAGCATGCAATTGTGACCCTGGAAAAGAGGAAGATAACAAACAGTAGATTCTTGTGTTATGTTGTGAAAGGAGGTAATAACTGGACAGAATAAATGCCGTTGTTTATGATATAGTGGAGCTTAAAGGTTTGTTTTCCACACAAGTCTTAAAATTATATGGAGAGAACCCAATTAAAGAAATGAGTTTAAATACATTATCCTTGTTCGCTGATTTATTGAGGAAAATGATCCAAAGCCACAAATTTGTATTGTCAGCTACGCCTGGGGAAGTCAATAGTGTTAAATTGTCTCATTTCTACACAGTCTGCCTAATGGAATGGTGAAGTCCAAACTCTTTGGAAATAGTTTTGAAACATATGAACAAGTGGGTTTTTATTTTTGTTGGTTCTCAGAAATATTTGTTCAAGCCATGACTTATCTACATTCCTGCATTGTAAAGATCAGGCTTTGATAGGAAATTTAGTCTGGACCTTCTAAACATAAGCCTAATTATCTAATTGATTAAAATGACTGATTTTAATCTTCAAACGCACTGATAATCCTAAAAGGTGAAATATTTTTGCCATACAAAATTAAATAACTTTGGATTAATTGGGATCTGTTTATCTAATTTTAGAACATGTGGAGAACAGATCACATTTTAGGTCATATTTATGCCAAAATATTGAAAATTCAAAAGAGTTCACAAACTTTTAACATCTGTAGTTAAGATAGGAACAGAGTCCTATTACAGGTAATCCTCGATTTATGACCAAATTTGAGCCTAAAATTTATGTTGCTAGATGAGATGTTTGTTAAGTGAGTTTTGCCCCAGTTTGCGACCTTGTGAACTTAACCACAGTTGTTAAGTGAATCATTGCAGTTAAGTTAGTATCATGGCTGTTAAGTAAAACTGGCTTCCCCATTGACTTTGCTTGTCAGAAGGTCACAAAAGCTGTTCACATGACCCCGGGAAACTGCAACCATCATAAATATGAACCAGTTGTCAGGCATCCAGATTTGGATTACGTTATGGGAGGGGGGGCGAGGCGGGCAGGGGAGAAGTTGTGCTGCAACAGCTATAAGCGTGAAAAATGGTCATGTCACTTTTTCCAGTGCTGTTGTAACTTTAAGTGGTCACTTAGGTAAGTCGAGAATTACCTGTAGTTTAGAAGAATATAGAGGCACCCCAATTCATTAAAAATTCAATTAAGAGTAGGAGATTGCTAGAAGGGAGCTCATGCAGCACCATGGAACACGGACTTGCTCTCCTAAAAAGAATCTCTGTTAGGATTTTCTGGCAGTCTCATTTAGTTGTTGCAGCACAACTTTGGATTTAGCACATTTTCACAAGCAAATACTTTCTCATCCTTGGATTCTTTGGGAATAGCATTATTTGAGGCAGATTCAAAAGTGCCAAAGGATGGGAAGGGAATCCACACTAAGGATTGTGAGGTTAACTGAAAAGTGTAATACGTCCACCCATTTATTTATGTTTATTTCAAGCTACTGTTAGATCAGTTGAGATTCTGTCCTCAGTAACCAAGTATACCTTTGCAAAAGTCACATTTTAAACTGTAGACTGTTCCATTGATTCTTCGAAGGCTTCATTCACCCTAAGGAACATAATTCAAGTCTTCAAAGAGGATGATATCACTAGCACATACTATTTACTCCAACCTTTGGCAGCAACAACAGAATTAAAAAGACCTTGGATGCATTTCCCTGACTTAACCCAAGTCCTAATGCTGACTAGTAGTTCCAAGTCAGGGAGCAGACCTATCTTTGTTCGCTAACAGATCATGTTCTGTGAAATAGTTGTAGTATGAGATGGGAGTACGTGTTCTTTTATTGGGGTCTCTATAAATCATGTTCAGCAAGTGATAGAAAAATCTTTTGACTGGAGATTTTTTTCCTTGGTGCCAAGCTGAAAGGGCATGACTTTTGCCCTTTTCTTCAATCCTTCCATTGTCTGCTCTAGCAAAAATATGTTGTTCTCAGAGTTTGTTTAGGTTTGTTCTTTCATTTATAGATTTACCTTTTATATGAATTTTATTTTTTGTTCTCTTTAGTTGGTATGACTCTAGGTAATCTTCGTTGGAGTCAACAAAGATTGCCTGAATGTTCTTGAATTTCACTTTCCATATATGCCCAAACTGAGAAAGCAAACTTTCACCTTCTAATATTATTCTGTGTTTGCTATGTTTGGGTAAAAGCCTTCTTATTAATATGGCCTCTCACTGTCAGGCCTTTATCAAACAGGTTAGGAAGTACAGATTCTCAAGCTCACAGATGTTTTTTCTAAGAAAAAACTCTAGAAGCTGCTCATGGATAAACTATAGCAAAGTCATTTTCAGTATCAAAATTTTGAGTCTCTACATTGTCAGTGATACAGAAAGGTTTAAGCTGATTCTCAACCAAGGACCTTGAAGCCATTGAAAAAGTTGCAGCCTTTACATGTCTTGAGTAATATAACCTACCAGCTCTTAGCTTCTAAGTTTTTTGTGAGTTTGATAAAACTATGAAGACCTGGTCAGTCCTTCTAGTGCTGGCAGCTTTGTTTTTCTTTACCCAGAGACCCCTACAGTTTGCTGCCTTCTCTTTTGGACTTCTAAGCAAGCTATTGTTGCAGTCACACAATTTCTTACCTTATTTTGGTTTTTCTGGTATTAGATATTATTGTAATTATTATAAAATTTTGTTCACTGCTTCTGTACTCTGCTAAATGATGTCTGCTAAATAGAGCTTTTATTATAAGGTAGTCCTCAGCTTACAACCACAATTGGGACAGGAACTTCGATTGCTGAACTGTATAGTTGCTGAATCGCACCTGATTTTGCAACCCTTTTTTCACAGTCTTTAAATGAATCACATAGCTGTTAGAAAAATCAAGCCTCCTCAGTTGACTTTGCTTGTTTGAACCCTTGGGTAGATTGCAGATGGTGACCATATGACCCACGCTTCAGCTGTCATAAATGCATGCCAGTTGCCAAGCACCTAAATTTTAATATGTGAGCATGGGGACACTGAGGATTTTTAAGTGCAACAATTAGTCATAAATCAATTGTTTTAGCACTGTCATAATTTTGAAAGATTAAAGGAATGGCTGTAAATCGGGGACTGCCTATAATAGAAGCCTTTGTATCATTTAATTCAAAGAGTATAAGCTAACTGCAAATATTTGTAAAAATAAACAATGCACTACAATCCTGGATACATACTACCCTTTTGGAATACTTTGTAAAATTCTCTTTTTTTAAGAATACTGGCTTATGTAATTTTTTTATTGTAGTCTTTTTAGTGACTCTCGTTATATGGAAGTGCTTTGCAGTATGTCTAGGGAAAGTGCAGGATTTGATGGATCATCCTATTTGTTGGATCCCAGACTTGTAGCAAATGGATTTAAGATAAAGATAATACCAGGTATCTATATCTTTGTTTCTTACTTTAGTTCTTAATATAACTTTTCTATATAGTGCAGCATGAAATTGATGATATTTGTGGTTTTTTACACATTTATAACCAAAAAACTATATAATCCTCTTGGTGTTAATAAACTATCTAAAGTATAAATCTACAGATTAAGTTAATTATTCTGTATCACATGCCCTTCCTTAGAAATACTGTGTCTTAAGACTTTCAGGGAAGGAATGTTAGATGAAAGACAGCTCCATGAAAAGTGTAGCTTTACAACTGTGTAATGAATGAATAACCAGCAAGTAGACCAGCTCTTTGTAATTCCTCTCCAAGGAATTACAGGTCCTCAGATCATTCACAAAACATCTGAAGATGTTTATTATTTATTTATTTATTATTTACATTTTTATATCGCCCTTCTCCCCGAAGGGACCCAGGGCGGTGCACAGCCACATAAAAACAATGAAGACACTTTGACATAACACAATTAATAGCAATTAAAAATCCTATCGTACGGTGGCAATTTAGAAGTCAAAAATCTAAAACCAATTTAAAACCAAGTAAAATAGCAAATTTAAAATTAATATAATATTTTTAACAAGGTAGAAAGGTATGGATTAGGCCAACCCGGCCTGGGTAAAAAGATGGGTCTTTATGGCAAGGCAGAAAGCACGGAGGTCTGTGATGGTACGAATCTCTGTGGGGAGGTCGTTCCAGAGGGTGGGGGCAGCCACAGAGAAGGCTCTCCCCCTGGGGGCCGCCAGCCGGCATTGTCTGGCCGATGGCACCCTGAGGAGGCCCTCTCTGTGGGAGCAGACCAGTCGGTGGGAGGTTTTGCTGGCAGAATGCGGTCCTGAAGATAACTGGATCCTAAGCCATGGAGCGCTTTAAAGGTCATAACAAGCACCTTGAAATGCACCCGGAAGTCCACCGGCAACCAATGCAGCTCGCGCAGGAGGGGGGCCACATGAGCCCTGCCATTGGCACCCATAACTCCCCCGTACAGCCGCATTCTGCACTAGCTGGAGCCTCCTGATGCGCCCCAAGGGGAGTCCCATGAAGAGAGAATTACAATAGTCCAGATGGGCCGTGACGAGTGCTTGAGTGACCGTCCGCATGGTGTCGTGATCTAGAAAGGGACGCAACTGGCGGACCAGGAGGACCTGGTAAAAAGGCCCCCCTGGTGACGGCTGCCACATGATCTATTAAGGAAAGCTGTGCATTCAGGACGCCCAAGTTGCAGACCCTTTCTATGGGGGCCAAAAACTCGCCCTCAATAGCCAGCGATGGAAGGAGCTGGCTATATCGCAGCACCAGCAGCCACAGCCACTCGGTGTTGGAGGGATTGAGCCTGAGTCTATTGCACCCCATCCAGATCCGCATCTGTACATCTCCAACCCAGGCCATCCCAACGATGCCACTGAAGTGATGTCCCGGTGCCTGAACCAACTCACAGATCAGGGGGGCTTTATTGACCACGGACCTGGTGTTACACATCATCAACCATAGGCCCTGGGCCGGTAAGCCTGTGCCACGCAGATCACAGGATGACCACTGGGGGTCGGCGCGTGCCACCGCAGTCATATATCGGGGACGCGCGTCCTTAATCAGATTTGACCCCCTGTTCCCGCTATATCTGCCCCTCCCACACACCACCGAGATGTTTTGTACTCCATCCTCCTGGGTACCCCCCCCTTCTTGACCCCCAATACCTCCCTGCCGTGTCCCCGGCCTCCATAGTGGCCTCCCACACCTTCTCACTCCCTCGGAAACCTGCCCACCGAACCCCTTAAAACTTTGATTAAAACCCCATTTAAAAACCTCCATAGCTTAAAATCTTCTTTGGCTTTTTTGGCCTTGGCTGCATGCCACCTCTCGGGGTTCCAAGACCCGTGATCGAGGTAGGCCCTAGATAGTGAAATGGGCCAGGCCTGCGAGAGGGAGGACTCTCGCAGTGCCGTGAGGTAAGTGGATGGATAGCTAAGCATATTTTAAAGCTATAGGGCTGACAGGAGACAGGGCCGGCTTGGTTCAAATGGCCCCCAATCATTGGGCCAATAGTCCAGGGGGAAATTCCAGAAATTAAAAATCAAAAGCCAGCCGTGGAAAAAAGACCGGTCAGAGGTCCAAGTCAAAAGTCCAAAGTCCAGGAGAGGGAAAGATGAGGGGAGGGATGGATGAATAAAGTCAAAAACAAGCTGGGACACCATTCAGGTGCCAGAGTTCCATGGTGGCTGGGCAGCAATATAACAAGGTCCAAGTCTA
>JANHFO010006188.1:38962-59171 GCA_032468095.1 Pareas carinatus | reverse complement strand
GCTAAAACGGGCTCCTTTTTTATATATATAGATTTAAGACAAAAAAGATGCCGGAGCTGTGCTCCGGTGCATTCTATGACAGAAAAAGCACTGGCTATTGTCATTTGATGTTAACAGCTACCACAGAGAGATGTTGTAATGTATGGAAGTGTAATGAGAAGGAGGGAAACAATAACCTGCCACTTAGAGCCACTGCAGGAACATCATTAATGGAAACCAAGCAAGGCTATGACTTTAAGCTAAAAGACCTTTTGAGCCCAATTGCTTGAGAATTTAATGGGGAAGATACTGTTACACTGCATTTTCCCTTGGGCATTCTATAGAGGCATCTGCTTGACCACAGTAGGAACAATATGCTGAATTAGATGCTCGCTTGAATTAAGCTAACAAGGTTTTTTATATATATGAGCTTGTATAAGTACGTTTAGTTTGAGCTTTGGATAAAGAAATCTATTTCGTAAGTACACCAAATGTATGCACCAAGCGTGCATGTCTGCTTATATGTATTGATTATATATCTATCTCACTGCAATCCAAGAAGGTATCTATACACACATACAGATCTTACCTTTTCTCCTACTGATATTGATACAACTTTCAGTTCAAAACCATATTATGCTTTCTCTAACATTGAAGCTACATTGGCACATATTTATGTGATACAAAAACAGGGGAAAGATAACACATCTTGAACAGAAACAACATAAATAATGCACTACAGTGGCTTTATCTGGGAGGTGAATGGATTATTCCCAATCACTGCAATATCTCATTTACTTCGAATTCATTTGTGCTGGAACAGGATTGTCATCACCTGTGTATTTGGCTATTGTAATTTAAATTACATTTTAATTCCCATCTGTATATACCCCTTCAAACTAAGGATAATATACATGTAATGAAGGGTATAAGACACTACCATCATATCAGATGTGTTGGTCTTGGAGATGCCTCAAGACTTCCAAGCTGTTTCTTTCAGCAACAGCCCAGCTACCCCTTTAGAAATTCTAGGCAATTTTCAAACTAGGAAGCAAACTAACACAAGTCAACGAGTTTTGCTTTTCAGGGGCCTTTTGTTGTTGTTCTTGATGAGAAATAACTTCCATAAACTCCATATGAGGACATTTTGAAAAACAATGGTAAATAACCCACCCGTTGTAGAATAAAACTGCTGGTATCTGAAATTTTCTTTGCACAATTTACCCTGATAAGTTATCTCTCTTTTACTATTCCCAACAGAAATATGAAGTCATTGGTCTTCAATTCACAACTTTCATTCCACCAGGGACTAGTCACAAACAGAGAAATCACAATCTGCTTTTATTTTTATACAGCCATCTGCATCTTTGTTTACTGATCCTCCCAGTAAGAGAAGCTTTTACTACATAGTGCTAAAAATATACTATGGATACTTTTAACATATCTATATTTTCACACATGCTTGTTAAGGCTCAGTTGCTAACACTGCCTAGTCTTTTGGTCTGGTTCATGTACATTTATAATTTAGTGGAAAACTTAATACTGAATAAAGAGTTATGAATATTGACTATAGCTATTATATGACCGAATAAAATATTTTATTTTTGCCAAATTCCTAGCAGAAACATTTTGCCCAATTCCTAGTAGAAATTATTGCCAAATTTCTAGCAGAAACAAATGTGGATGAAAAACTGCATTCTCAGAGACTTCCAAACCATACGTACTTCCTCACACAGCCCAGTTCTCACTTTTGGGGCGGAAGTGGGGACTTCAAGTGAGGGTTGTCTCTTGGCAACTGTCTAAACAAGTCCCTTCGGTTTTCTTGGTGAAATTTTTGGGAAATCGTTTGCCTCTGCCTCTTTCCTAGGGCTGGGAGGGAATGTCTTTTCCCAAACACTGTTCAATTGACTTCTGTGCCTAAGGCTGGGCTACACCTACATTTTTATAAGCAATATCACAAATCTGTGATAGATCAGATTTAATAAATGAGTAGAAAGTAAAACAATACACCTAAAAACCAGTCTTGTGAACATCAATTTGGTTTCTGCATTATATGCCTTATTAAGCTACCGTAATCCATTTAAAGCTCAATTTATTCCATCTACATGCATTTCTGGTCAAACGATGGCCTGAAATGTTCTTAAAAGCTTCAGCTGCCTTGTTCAAAAGGAAGTGGTCTGTTTTGTATTCTGTTCCACCTCCAATATTTTATCTAAATTGTTGTTTGCCTCTGTTCTGCCTCAATTCCATTTGGGTACAAGTCATCTGAAACCATATGATTTCAGCAGGAAACAACTACAGGGCTAAGTCAACTGACAAAAAAGATACAATTATCTACTATGTCAGGATCCACTTTAACCATTCAGGGCCCATCAACCGTTTTGCTTTAATTCAGCTGCTACTGTAAGCAATTGTGAGACACTTTTACACATTGCTATGCAATGCATCTAAGTATGATTTAGGCACAGTGTGAATGAACATCAGCTAATCATTATTTATGATGATTTTGTTATAATTAAATATGCTTTTTAATTTTGTTATATTAAGGAGGTGCCTTTTATATTATAAAAATGGAAGTTCTCTGATCATTATTTTACAAATGCATGTATCTTTTAAAAAAATTCATACCGGTGGGCCTTGGGATTTCAAATTATGAATTTGGTGGTCCCCAAGGTCAAAAAGGTTGGCAACCACTCGTGTATAAAGCTGGACATAATCATTGTCTGATTACAAATGATGTAGTCTAGTTACCAGGTTATGGGAGAGCCAATTCTTTGCAGTGCTTAAAGGCACCAAGCAAGAAACCAGGAAACTGTGAGTGCTAATCCTGCCTTAGGCCCAAAGTCAGACAGATGACCTTGGGCCAGCTGCTTCTTGTGAGATCTAGGAAGAAGGCAAGGGCAAACCATTGACAAAAATATTGACAAGAAAATTGCATGGGCTTGCGCTAGCACTCCCTAGGAGTTGAGACTGATCTGAAGGAGAGACTACACTGTAAATTGTTAACTTAGATCACATAGTTATTTTTCATTTGACAGTTATATTCTCTTATTTATACCATTATTATATAACTGCTACCCTTATTATTTTTATAATGGTAATATAACGGTATGCACACCAGATTTCAATAGTTCATTTTGGAGTACAAGTCTCCACTTAATGCCACAAGCACTGGGCAGCCCCAAATAACATTCTGGGCATGGTACACGGGCCCCTGGTCTAATCCAATTAACAGACCATTACTACACCCAAAGAAAGATTCGAAATTATGGAATCAAGTTTTATAAGGAGTCAGAAATGGAAGAGAGCAAGCAGACTTTAACAACCTTTTGCCACTGCTACATTTCTGCTCTAGTGGCTAAGAAGTCTCATGGGATTGGTCAGTACGACTGGAAAAACGAGATCAAGTCTTGAATAAATGTTGTTTCCTTTGTTCATCCCCCTCCATCAATATTAGATTTTGCTGCCTGGCTGGCTCAAATAAATGTGTGAAAGTGAAGAAGCAGTATCAGTGATCTTGTTACACTGGTTTGTCAGCCTACAGAGATTATGACAGTTTGATAAACTAACTGATCTCCAAGCCACGTCCTATCTTGCTTTGGCCGTAATGGGGACTATCTCTACCATCACTGCCTCCAGTGAGGACCATTCTAGAGACTAGAGTCCAATGGGAAAACTGATGTGTTTTCCTCAAAGATAGCTGTATGAAGTTGGCTTTGGTTTTTTGATCTCTCTGCTTTAGTCCTTTGTTTGAATACCTTGAATATTGCCTAAGTAAATACACAAGGAAGGGAAGTTCAGAACTTGTCTGGTCAGTAGTTTCAAAATCCGGAACGTTCAGTTACGATTTCATTTTGGATCAGGATAAAGTTATTTAAGGTGGCACATTGTCACAATGCCTGCCCACAGACAAAAGTGCTCAGCTGCACATTTGAAATCCAAAGCTGGTCTTAGTATCAAATGACACCTTCTTTGAAATCTCAAAGGAAAACACTGTCCTGTGACCAAACACAAAATATCAGTGCTACCATTTAGAAAGGAGGAATTTAGAAGAAAGAGAGTTTACCTACTCAGGGAGTTAAAAGTCCACACATCTTCAAGATGCCAAGATTGAGCAACACCAATCTACTCAGTTATTTCAAGATGGGAAAGGGGCATATAATGAAAAGGGTGTCTCCCATAACCTGGTAACTAGACTACATCATTTGTAATCAGACAATGATTATGTCCAGCTTTTCAAGGACTGACTATTCCCAAGGGAGCATAAGAAAAGGAAAGATACAAGAAAGAACAGGAGAACATTTCCAATCCTATTTAAGATAAAACAGGCAATTGCTTTTCTTAGCAAAAGGCATGCATAATACAGTAATTTGCTTGTACTCAGGTACTGCATATGTGACATATCCAAATATTAGAAGGAAACAACTCGATTCTTCAAGCAGGATGTTCTTTCCTAGAGCCCAATCCTTTTAGCACTATTGAGGTAAGATGGTCATTGGCATCTTAGTGCTCCAGTTACGTAATGGTACAAACAACACCAGGCAGAAATTCCTTCAGTGTGTTTCTCAAAAAAATATTCTATTTAAAACCTGGTGCAGTCCCTGATTATCCTGTTTGTTTATCCTTTCTTTGCTGTAGAGGTTGTTCCTCCACAAGGCTAAGATAGTTCCTCCCTACTCTTTTTTCTGCTGATTTTGTTTCAACTTGCAGCTTTAGATATTCTGCTTCCTGGAATAACTTCTCCCACAGTATTCCCATTTTTCTTTACCAAAGATCTTTGTGAATGTTTTTTGCATTCAAAAATAGTTAACTATTAGTTTAACTCAGCAGAATGGTGAACATTCAATATGAGAAGACAGGAAATATTGCGAACCTTCTTCCAATATAAACAAATGACAATTTAATCCATCAAATAAGTTTGCTTGAAATTGCTGTAGTTGTTTCACCCACAATTTTTAAGACTAGTTGTGAACACAAAGCAAATAAATCTGTTTATTTTACAAAATGTTTCCACTTACACCACCCATTGTTATTCCATCGACAAGTGCCACATAAGGTTTCTTGCAGGTAGCTGTCAAAAATTATAGAACACATTAACCTACTTAAAATATTAGAATGCACATTTATCTAAGGAAATATATCTTTATGATGCAAATAAAATGCGGTAAATTATAAAATTTCAGCTGTTTTTGTCACTGTTAGGAGCATTTTAAAATATTTTTTTATATTTAAGATGCTGGGTTTTTTAATGTTCTTAATGTTATTTTTATGGGGAAAACCAGCTGTTCATTTAACCTGATTATAACAGTCACCTTGTAAAACAGCAGAGAAGTAAAAACAGGCCAGAATGACAAACAAAAAACCAGCAGTACCAGAATTAATAATCAGATTAAGCCTGATAGGAACAGCACACAAGAAATGGTTATTTGTTCATTGTCAAAAGAATAGCACGCTAAATGTCAAATAGGTTTCAATAAAGAGGGCATTCAGTAATCAGTTTTACATTTTAAATCTGGAGGCACTGTTCTTAAAATAACTTTTAAAAAGTTAAGAGCAAGTAAACATGTTAATAAGAAGTTTAAATATTCCACCTTTAATGTTTTTATTAGCTTTATCTATATAGTATGCAATGTAACCATGAAACAGGGACACTCTTAGCAGGAACTAAAAGTAAGCAGAACTCCTTACTAAGCATTTATTCAAATAAAATAAATTTTGCAAATAAGGAGTTATAGCACACTCTTTATCTTTTGGGATGTGACGCTAAAATGACTTAAAATGACTGTCCTAATTTTAAAACCCTTTCATAAAGTTTCTTCTCTGCTGTTTCTTTCACTCCTAAACATGAAACAGACCTCCCCATCAAAGATACCAGCAGGACAGGCTTCAATTACAATATTATGTAAGCATAATAAATATTTATTATCCTAAAACAAAGTGTTCACTGCTGAGATCAAGTTAAAACAAGTTATTACGGGGATACCATAAAAAGTACACATACCAGTGGCATTGTTCAGTCTGTATTCTTCTCTGTAGAAATCTTCTGCTAATCTGTCTCTACGTTTTCCTGCTTCAGTGATAGCTGAAAAAACCAAAACAAATGTCAAACTTAATGATGACATTTAATATCCTGAAATATTCCTCATCTTTCCTTTCCTTACAGATTCCACAACTCCTTTCACAAGAGTTAGCGAAATATGGTGAACTAGGATGGAGAGTGGATCACCCAAAATCAAATGGAGGTCTGAGGAAATGGCTTCCTATGAGGTCAACTCAGGTTCAAATATAAGTTCAGGTCAATAGGCCATCCTGGCATTAGCACTGGATGGGGAGTAGGATGTCATTTCTTTGGTTTCCAAACCAAGGACAAATCCCTGAACTTTGCAAAAAGCTCAGATTCTCACCTTTTATATCACCCCCAGCACAGAACGCTTTTTCACCAGCTCCCTTTATTAATATTAAGAAAGTCTTAGGATCCTGCTCCCACGTCTGAAAGAAACAATGAGAATGACTATGTCAGAGCATTAGACGTTTTAAATATGCTACCCCTTTTCTTTCAAATTACGCATGCAATGATGTAAAAGTCACCTAGACCAGGGTTGGATTGCCCAGAAAGAATAGAAAGCCAAAGCATTAGAACTGTTTCTAGCAGGCTAGAGAGACATTATCTATTGTCAGCCTTACTCAAGTAGAGCAGTCCAGGAATTCAACTCCACGGGAAGGCTAAAACTGGAAAAACAGGATCAATAATAATCTTTGCAAGAATGATTGTACTGTACCTACTCCCTCTTTCTATAATCCAGTAAATCAGAAAGGTGTCTATCTGACCTCCTATCAAATTTTATCTCAATGTTCAGTCTTAAAAATAAGTTTCAGTTCCTTTTGCCTATGGAACTGTTCCTGCATATTTCCATCAAGGACATCCTGACTCTATACACTACCCAGAGATTTCTTGTCCTCCCAATGATTGTATTTGCAGGATGAGAAATTATAATTCAGCAATATATGGAACTCATAATTTTCTAGCCACAGTCCTCGGAATGTCTTTTTGAAAGTCAGTCAAATCTATTTATATTTCCAGGCTGCAAGATTAGCACATTAGACCTCCATCTCTCCTCACCTCTTTTCAGTATACAAGCCTGCATCCAAGAAGTACAAACCATCATGATAGTTACATCCCTTCCACACACACACACACACAAATATGGGAAGAAAGAGAAAGCCCAAACGGAGCTTTGGACTGAACAGAGCATTCACACAAAAAGGAAAAATGCATAGTGTTTCCATTTCTCCCCATTTCATGAACTCATTTTTCTGAAGACAGCAGAGAAGGATACTAAAGGAAGGAGATGAACATGTTCTTGCAGTCAATGTATTTTATCACAAGGATTGTGATATCATTACTATGTTCTCAAGCCATGACATGAATCTTCCACTGAAGACCTGTCACAAACAGAACTTTTATCCGTCTTCAATACTTCTCAGCAGAATCTATTTACACTTTCAGTGTCAAAGTGTACTGAGAAATCAAAGTCAGCTTGACTAGAATTGCCATCATTGTTAAGCTAGTCTCCTATCTTCTGTTCACCCATTCATCAATCACTTTATTTAAAACTTTTGGGTATTGTGATAACCTTGGTTTCATATAAAGACACCAACCTTTATCTGAGGATAGATCTGTCGAATCATGGAAATTGTAAGTGCATTCAGAGCTTTTGGTCTGTTCATGGTAATAATGCCAGCGCACCCTCTTTTTTCCAACAGAACCTCAGCTGAAGAACCCTTAGACTCAGTCATACTCTGAATGGAATGACAAAGAATTTAAATAAGCTGATGCTCCAATGACAGATTGGTTGGTATTTCTACACAATCTGTAATTCTGCAGAAGATTTTAAAAACATAATTAATTAGTACATACTAAAATTTACTATTTTTAAGACAAGTAATTTGAGATAGAAAATTGCAGAAGTACCCAATATTGACTCTAAGAACCTCCACCAATTTTGAACTGAGAACCTCCAGACACAGAACTTCCTTACATACCTTACAATACCTTTGTGTTAAAGCTTGCTCTTAATTCCCTCATTCTAACACTGTCAAATATACCGAACCTATTACAGAATTTAATTTTGTCTAAGAGGTTCATCAGTTTAGTGTATTTATAAGCCAAGGTGAAGTCACTAGGAGCCTGTCAACTCTGTTTTATAGTACTCTTCATTGTGCTTCATTAATTTTACTTGAATAAGACTAAATTGTCACTTTTATATTTTGAAAAAGCCATGCTATTTAGCTATCTGAGGTTCCTCAGATTTACCCTTATCCCTTCTTGAAACAGAAGACTACCAGATGATAACTTTGTCAGAAACTTCCTTCATTTTCAAAAGTAGTTTTCCTTTTGGCATGAAGGATTGCTATTTAAATAACACAAATCACCAAACTCTCATTGGGACTGAGGAAGTAGTTTGCACATTCTGGCTATTGTGTTTTAAACAAATATTTATTCATCCAACTTGCAGAAATGTCCATACTCACTAAGTGCCGTAGTATGATTTGCAACCTATTGAACGGCTTCAACCTGAAACAAAAAACTCAAGGTCAGACATATCTCTGCCACAGCAAATGTAAATACATAAAGCAAATTATGTATTTTTGTTAGATTTGTTTTTAGACATGTACTTCACTCCACTGCGTATTTCTCAAAATGATAAATCCATTCTAATATGGTTATATATTTTTCAAATATACTGCATAAAGATTCCTTCCTCTATTGCTCTGATACCAACTGTATATAACCTTGAAAATACTGGCCAGATATATGGGACTTTACATGATATTGATACATTTTTGGAACTATTTTTTCTAATGCCCTTTATCCACTGATTCCCCCCAAGCACTCTAGGATTTGGAATTTTATAGAATGACATTAAAAAGTGGAAAATACATTTATACTAATAAAGTCCATCCTTTGTTTTTAATTTTAGATTTTTTTATCCTGTCTTTATTTTTATACATCTTTTTATATGTTATAATTTATAATATAAATTTATTCATTACTACCATAATTTTCCACAAGGCAGTCATCTTATCCAACTAGCAGCCACCTATATACTACATTTCCTACTTATTGTGTTCCCTAATTGGGGTTTATTGTAATTAAACTTTCCCAAACTTAAGGCTGAGATTATTTTTGCTCAAAAGAAAATATGTCAATGAAGCAGGGCAAGCCAGCCTTCCACCTAGTAACATTTTTTCTCTCCACATGATCGCTGTCCTTTATATACGTGCAAAGCCTAATTCTCTATCCTAATTTCCAAACATCTTAACACGGGTTTTTTTTTCTTGGTTTGTTTTGTAGCAGGGAACTAACTCGCTGCACTTGGATGCAGGGTAAGCTCCACTGATCCCAGATCAATGTTAAATCCCGCAACGCAAATTCGGTTGATAAATCAAACATTTGCCCTGACAACTGGGAACCTCGATTCAAGCTTTCATCACCACGTGCAGCTGCAATGCTATGCAGGAGGAGATGTTCACCCTTCTGGTGCTCGCAACCAGGATGGCAGAAAGGACTTTTTGCTCGCTGGCAGCGCGCATCTACGAGAAGGAGGAACTGCCGTCTACGCTGGGGCGCTTCCCAATGTTGCTATACGTGCATTAGAAGTCCGAACTCGGTGGGGGTTTTAAGCAAATCCCCGGGGACCGGAGGGCTCCATCCCTAAGGCCACCGAGACGGAAGGCGGCACCCCCCCGCCCGCCGTCGGAATCTACCTGGGAAGACACTCCCGCATCACAGGGGTCACCGGCAGCCCCATCACGCCACCCTCCACTCACGCCCCCAAGCAAGGAGGCGCGTCCTGCTGACGTCATCCAGACGCGCTGGAAAGCCGAGCCCCGGCTGCCGCCCAGCACGTGTACCGGGGCCGCCCTGAGCGAATCGGGATTTGGATTCACACTCCTGGAGCAGACGCGGAAGCCTCTCGCGGAGGATAACGTTGCACGCGCCCTCCACCTTTCACGTGAAGGACGGAGTACAAGAGGCATCCGACCATTAGGCATCGCTGGCCATATGGCGGCGGCAGGTCGTGGTCGACTTGAGTTTGCAGCTAAACGTCCCCCCCGCCCCCGCCCCAATTACGAGACAGCTCTTCATCTACGCTTTCAGCGGTTCATCAAACCGCATTTCAGGATTGGACGTGTCCTATGGGGGAATTTATAGCTATTTTCTCTCTCTCTCTGCCTTGGGGGGGAAAGCAAGCAAGGTTAAACCACTTCCTAAAATCTTTACAAAAAAATCACTAGGAACTGGTACGTAAGCACTTTGCAAGAGTCGACACTGACTGGAAGGGACAAAACAGTTTTATTTGGCGGAGGAAAGGGGCAGCTGGTAGGGTCAGGTCACCGATACATCCGATAGAAACCTGGATCCTACCCATATTCCTCAGTCTTGCCTTTCCTGGTCATGAGGCACCCTGCGCCCAAAAGGGGGAGTACCTAAAACCGGGAAGTACATTGCTTTGCTCTCGATTTTTGTGAATGAAATTACTTGGAAATTCATTTCAGAGAGTTCCCCTTCAAATAGATCTGGACTGCCATATAGGGCGACCCCTGGTGGGAAATTTAACAACTGCATTAACCCGAATTCTTTCTCCTCCCGCTGCAACGCCACTTTTTTAAGCTACCAAGGTTCCTGCACTTGGGCGCTGATGCTCCCATCGTGTGACAATAGGCAATTGTAAGATGTTAAAAAATAATAATCTAGAGTTGAATTGTGTCTTCTGTTGCTCAGCACGCCGAGCATCATTAAGCCCTTGCGCCACCACGTTCCCCAGAATGGCAAATTATCTTCAATAATAGGTCAATATTTACTTAACAGAATGAGCCTGTGCAAGCAAAAAAAGCAGTGGGAATAGGAGCGACTTCCGACTTCCTGTCAACTTCCCCATTGACTTTGCTTGGAGGAAGCTGGCAGGGAGTGTCAGAAATCACAATTGTGTCTGGAGATGCTGCAACTGCCACAATTTTGTGAATAAAGCTGGTGTGCACATCATGGAAACTTTAAAGCTTTTTAAAAAATCAAAAGATTGAGCAACAAATCTGATTATGAATTGATGTGTTAAATTGTACTTAATGTAAAATAAGGATAATATAATTTTTAATAGCCTTTTGAGAAGATTGAAAATAATCAATTGTATGTTACCTGTTTTAATTCTCAGTTATCTGACAATACTGATGTTGATTATTAGTTGGGATAGAGATAGTTTCTTACAATCAGCCTGATTAATGTTTGATTAACAATAAAGAATTTATATGTAGATTTGATAATGAGCAATAATATGAAACTGTTATACATTGACATATATAAAAAAACAGAAATGTATTTGGGTTTTTTGTGTGTGCTTTGTGACATGCTGTCAAAAGTGATTAGAAATCAGTTTTTTTAAAGGTTTAGAAGGCATCATATATTAAAATAAATCTAAAATGTTATTCATAATAATTAAAAGTATTGTGTGCACTTTTGTCTCCATCCATTTATAATTCATCAATATTTTACTTGGATTAGAAGCTATGTTAAATTCAGCTCAAAATTACTGTTCCCATGGCTGATGTATGGGAAGACCATTATTGTTAGGGTTATATGGGTTATGGTCCCTTTAAGCACCTAACTGATTGGTTTACAAAATGGCTGACTTGCTGAGTCATGCTGAGTCATGCTAATTGCTTATAACCAGGATGCTTATTATAAAAGCAGGAGATTAGAGAACACTCTCTCTCCTTCAATATTCCAGGACTCTGCTTTGTTTCTGTATTTGATCCTGTGTGTTGCCGCTGAAGATTGCTGACCAACTTTGTTGGTGAAATTGCTGGTGAAGACTACTTGCTAACTTGGTTAGTAAAAGGACTGCTTGACTGTGTATGATAACTGGACTGTTGACTTAGAAGACTAAGCTGTGTTTAACTTTCTGTTTATAAAGACTTTTATACCTACTTGACTCTGTGCCTGTGTGACACTGGTTTCCATCGCTATTTCCTAGCCGACAGCGATTTTCACTACATGCACCATCCTTGGAATCAAGAGAACTGCTTGTTCCTAACATTGGTTCTAAGCCTAGGGTGCTAACAATTATGACATAAGGTCTTCCATTGTGACATCATATCCCTTACTAACTGGTTCTCATATCAAGTAGGTGCTATAATAATCTTCACAGGAAAAAGAACACAATTCTTTATCTCCTATTTTCGATGGTTTTTATCTACAGCTCTGATGAATGTGAATGAGGAAGTGTGTAAGACAAAGAATCAGTAATATATAAGAAGGAAAACAAAACAGTTAAACATGTAAGTTAAGATTTCTCATTATGTAAGATAGAATGAAGAACTTTATTACAAATTATTTTTAATTATGTTTTACTTTTTACTTTATGTACCAGAACTGAGCTCATACAAAAACTCATTCCATGTTCCTTTATACAACAACAAAAATTCTCTTTATTTTTCTATTTTCTATTTTATATATATAACACTGGGATGAAGAAAAACATTGATTATTCTCTGTATGTGTTATAACAACTTTTCTCTATGGCCATTTGATTGGTGTACATCAAATGTGCTCTCTTAAAAATATGGAGGGACCATCCTAAAGCAATCCTTCTGCTGCAATAAACTTTGATGCAATACCTATTGTTTCTTATGGATGTACATATGGGGACCTCATACCATTTTTGACTTGTAAGTTTTTGGCAAAACAACACTAGTGTTATGTCACTATGTAGAGTAACTTTATTTTTCACTATAATATCAAATAAATTATTGTAAACAATCTGAATGTCTTAAAAGTTCTTTGAAAGGTACCCTTGCAGGACTGGAGTGGAAAACTAGGTTCACTTGATCAAGAATAGAATAGAATAGAATAGAATAGAATTCTTTATTGGCCAAGTGTGATTGGACTCTCACAAGGAATTTGTCACTGGTGCATATGCTCTCAATGTACATATAAGCTAGAAGTGATAAGTTATGATCATAATCATAAAATACTTTCATCATGTCATGAATACATTCATCATGTCTTAAGCTACATTTTTGGGTCAGGCATAGAGCAGTTATAGAATTCTAACTAAGCAATCTACAAATCATGCTAGGGTTCCAAATAAAAAAGCTAGTATAGATTGTAGGATATGAGCAGCAATTAATTGTCATACAAATTAGAGAATAGGTAATAGGAAAGATGAGAAGGATAATAGTGATACATCCCTACTAGGTAGATTAACAGTGTAATGGAGGTTAGTTGTTTAGCAGAGTGATGGCATTGGGAGGAGTAGTAATTGTCTTTCACTGGTGACCTAAGTTAGGGAATCTGAATCCAATCTATTTCCAGTAAATAGGGTGTCATATTGTTAGAACCTGTCACATTCTTGTCATGTAAAGTAGCATGAAGTTTCATTTGATTTCAAACTGACTAGCTCAAGGATTGTAATATGGATAAGAGAAAAATAATGGGAAAATTGCATATGCACGCTCCCTCAGAGTTTTTAAAATGGTTTTTACAATTATTTTTAATGTTTTTTAATTATTTGGTTTTATTGTATTTTTTAAGTATATACCATTTGTGAGATGGTAGCTATATAAATTTACCAATAAATATGAAGTTGATGTATGGTCATATAAGATTTTCTTACTGTATTTAATCCCAAAAATAATGCATGGATGAAATAAGGCAATTATTGGCTTAGTTCTCTATCTGAAGGGCACTGTGTTATGTCTGCTTTAAGACTCAAGGAATAATAAAGACATAAATTATTTGATACCAGAAGTTGCAATATTAACCCTCTCAAACTAGGAATGGGAATAACATATTTATGCGAATCAGAGTAAAATGTAATCCACAAGGGAAGAGGTGGTAAATTAATGAAGGTGGGACCACAGATTTATTAAGAATACAGATAATGTGGATTAGAATAATGATTGCTGACGCTTCTTTTGTTTCCTTTGTTTCCTCATAACTTTCTTCAACTCCAAATATCCCTTCTCCTTGTTATCAACATTCCTTGGCCTCCTAGGCATTTTAGGGCATTTATTTGCTTTTCTAATGGATCTGGGGAGCAGGTGTGGAATCCATTTAGCCTAACATTTTTTATGTTCAGCTTATCAGTTCCTAAAATCCAAAAAATCAAACAAGACAGGCAGACAAATTAGTAACAGACTTCTCATATGGGATTTAATGTTTGCAAATTAGATTCCCCCCCCCCAAAATGAATTAGGATCTGTGAATGTTGTGTAACCCTAGACTTTAGCTCTTTCTTCTTTCATCTTTGGTTGATTTCGGAAGCTAAGAGAGGCTGGCCCTGATTATTACCTGGATGAAGGAATCTCCTAGAGCAGAAGTTTTCAACCTGCGAGCCGCGGACCCCTTGGGGTCTGTGACAAGTTACCATGGGGCCCGCAGTCAGGTCAAGAAAAATTTGGAAAAAGTAATATAGTAATGAATCATCGATTAGTAATTAGTTAAATTTGTGTGAATGGGGTCTGCCATGTAGCAACAACATGTTTTGAGGTCCGCAGCTTGAAAAAGTTTGAAAACCTGTATCCTAGAGACTCCGTATCTATTGTTTAGACTAAGGAGTAAAACAATAAAATCTGCAATAAAGCAACTGCAAACTACTTTTCATTTCATTGCCAAGGAAACTGCAGGCGTGACTTAAAAATATCTTTACCTTTCTTATTTGCTCCACTATCATCTCTACTTTCCTTATACCTGTAAATCCAGAAACAACTTTATTTATGTAGCAGCTGCTATAATGTACATCAGTTTAAAGATGTAGAACTATGCTCATAAAATTCTCCATCTCTCTTCAACAGACAACTGATTGTGGACTTCTGGACAATTTTTGCCTATAACCTGGCTTGTAAAACCACAAGCTATCTTTCAATATTTCATTAGCAGGGCTAATGTCTATATGAAAGCACTATTCACCTATATTTTTCACTTATAACCAGTTGTGCTTGCTCAGACTTACCATCTGATTTTAGTTCTCTTTCAAAGAATATTTTATCTAGTAACAGCTGCTCTGAAAGTCCTAGCAGTCATAGAGGACGAAATGTACAACAGTCACCCTTGTATCATGATTCTACTAGTTTCTTCCAGTTAGTTTACAGTTTATGCAGATCCTGAATATGTATACTTTGAACAAAGACAATCAAAAATAATGCAAACAAATTGACCACCAGAACCCATTTGTACTTCCTCTTTTATAAGCTGTGTTATTAATTATTGAAGAGGATATGGGGGGAAAGTACACGGAACATGGTAACTGTTTTTACAGCAAATCCCAAAGCATATTTATTCAGCCTCAAATTCCAAGTAACTATACCTAAAATTACAGTATTTCATGTTTACTCAGAAGTCCCACTTTATTGATCAAGTTTATATGCCTACCAATCTCACATAAAGTGACTCTGGGCAATGTACAACAGATTGAAATAGTGGTGGCGTGCCAGTTCTGAGCTGCAAGAATCAGGATGGCCCCTAGATATTAGCAAAGAGCTACAGAGGACCCTCCTCTGCCATCTAATGGCAATCCAGATTCTTGCAGATTAGATCTGATAACTGTTCAACAAAGCATTGTCTAGAGTAGGGATGCCAAACACAAGGCTCATGGGTCAGATCCTGCCTGCGGCCTCCTTGGATCTGGCCCACGGGGCTGCCCTGAAGGTGAGCAGAGGGCACCCCTGGGGTGGTAGCGGCAGGGAGGGGTGGCAGTCACAGTGGGGACATGCCACAGCGGCAGTGGCCCTCAATGAAATCAAGTTTGATGCCCCTGGTCTAGAGTATCTTTACTTAGGAAGGTTGCTACCTAAGTCAATTGCAAGATTTTAAAAAGACGGTCCCTAGAGAACTCTTTGCCAAGTTCATATAGATGACCAAAATTTCCTCTGTAGATAAAAACAGAACACAGCCCCATGTAGGCAGATTCAAAAGCAAGTCCCAGAGAGTTTAATACAATTTATTCTGACCCAATTAAATGCAGCCATAAAATTAAATCTTAACAATTCCTTAGCAGTTTTTAGGCTGATGTATCAATACATTGACTATGTTCACACAGCATCCTTAACAAGATCAATCAAAGACCTAGAAACTGTATTCATATCACATGCTATCTTGACATTGTTAACTTTGGTTAATTTTTGATGTCTTGGCGGGCTGTGTCATACCCATTCTATTTAGTTGCTTTATGGTTCACTAAGTATGTTATATGAAAGAGCAATACGTTGTATGGGTGTTTCTGAAGCTATGTGTTTCAAATTTCTGCAATTGCACATATTCAGTAATTAGCAAAATGTATTCATTATTTATGTAAACCCATTGACTAACTTTAGCAGTTCCTAGCACAAACTGTACAAAGGAGTTGGTTCTTTAATGTTGTCTTCTTTAAAGCCTGTGGATGGAGAATGAATAGGATGATTTTATAGACCCAGAGGGCTAAAGTTGCAGAAGGAAAACCACAAAGTCAGCTGAAGTATTATAATCAAGATAATTAAATGATAAAATCTGATAGTGAAATGACTCCAGAGAGAAAATAACAGAAGTTTTTTAAAGCATGAGAAACTGCCCTAAAAATATTGAAAAAAGAATTATTATATAAAGCAGTGGTTCCCAAACCTTTTCAGTCCACCGCCCCCTTGTTGCTACAAACTCATCCTCAGTGGCCTCCACCCGCACCCCTATAAATACCATTGTTCGGAATAGCACACACACATATACACAGAATGAGAGACACACAGACACACAAGCACAAATAAAAACACTGTTCTCACACTCCACTTCCCCCTCATCGCTTGCTCGCCAGCCGACCCTAACTCAGGGCTGAGCTCTGGGCGCTCCGGACGCTCCCATGGAGCAGGCCAAGCTCTGGGCGCTCCAGCCACCTAGTCCGAATTCTGAATGCCCCCTTGCCACCCCCCTGGTCGCCTAGCATCCCCCTGCCACCCTCCTGGCCTCCTAGCACCCCCCTAAGCCATCCCACTCCCCCTTTGGGAACCACTGATATAAAGGAAGCGCCAAGAACCTAAGTTAGAATTATGCATTTCCCACCAGGGATTTATATCTATAATGCCTGTGTGATTCTAAGGTCTGTCCTCATTTTTGTTTTAAAAAAAGAGAGGGAGACTAGTTGTTAGATAACTCTAGAAGACCCTGTAGGTTATTAGGGGAAAATAAGTTGTAATGCATCTGAAAAATCAACTTTAATCCAAGGAAAGTGTTCTCTAGTGTATAAATTGTATGCAGTAATTGTGATAAAATTGAACCACTAAATGTAAATGCTGATCTCACTTATGAATTGTTCAGTATTTTTCTTTTATTAAATCTATAATTTGGAGCTGATCGCCATATTTAGGAGTAAATTTACATTAAAGCTGTGCATTAAAATTAAAAAATCAAATAAAAGGTCATTTTTATACAGATTAACATTCATAGTAAAATCTGAGATTGCTTTGTTTGAAAATATAGATATACAAGAGCCAGTTTGATATAGTAGTTAAGGTATCAGTCTAGAAACTGGGAGACTGTGAGTTCTAGTTCCGACGTGGTCTCAAAGCCAGCTAGGTGACCTTAAGCCAGTCACTCTTTCTCAACCTTGGGAAGAAGGCAAGGATAAACCACTTCTGAAAAACCATGCAATGTAAACTGCTGGACACTGTCCAGGTAATCACCAAGAATTGAACATGATTTTAAAAATGATCTATAGGGACTTTGTCTCCAAATACATCTTCAGAGCCAGGACTTTAACTATGTAAGTAATCACTAGCATCAGATTAAACAGGTTTTGAGTGAATTTCCTCTACTTTGGTCATGCAGTTTCCTTTTTCAAGGGAATTCTGGGATTACAACCCTAATACTCAAGGAGAGAACCAGTTTGGTGAGACGGAGAGGTGAGAGAAACAGACCAGTTCTAGTTCAGAAAGCTTTGCCACAGAATTGCCTGTAAGATAGAGCAACGTAGACAATCACTTGCAAACAGGTAAACACATCAATTGGCTGTTACTTTATTAACATCTTGAATACTTTTAAATAAATATTTTATGTGAAAAAATAAGCATGATTTTCTTTTGGGCAGAGCCATGTTAAAATGCTAGTCCTGACTTCTCTGCCTCAACTGCAAGCCCTATTCTGCCTCTGTATTGGGCTAACATTACAGATTGAATGTGGGACAAGTTAACATGATGGGTAGATTCTCATGGCTTCATTTCTCCCACCAAGTATCATCTACCAATGAGGAAACAGCTCCCAAATCCATCTCTAATGTGGACTGGGATTGGTTGAATTTTGGCTGATTAGGGCTACATCATCAAGTAATGCGATAAATTGTGTCAAAAGCAAAAATCTCAGGTGAGGAGAAAACCCTATTTTCAAAGCGGAACACCTCAAGATAACTTCAAGTTGCATCAACTGGGACTGTGGACAAGATGAAAGCGAAAACCTGGCACATAATTGTCCCATGTATCTGGGTTGAGCAATGGGTAGTTGAGAAGAGTGTACCACTTCTTTTTTTTCAAACATGGAGGCAACATTTCCTCTTTCAAGGACATCGCTGTCCTGAGGCAGCTTCCCAAAATTTCCCTGGAAGCTTTTGTCCAACAAAAGGACAAAGGTCCAGACTATAGATGGTTATGCTTCTGATCCTGCAGAAGATGCTGTCCACTTCCTTGGGAGTTAGAAGATCAAACTCATCCCAGACAACATAGCATGATTTGCACTAAAGCACAACATATTGCTTGTTTTGTGGCTTGGGGTCAGATCTATACCTAGCTACTGCAGTCTATAAAGCCACAGTTCATAATCTAGCATGATGCATGAAATCAGTCATTAATACAATACACTTTGATGAGCAGAACTTGGCATAGTATAATCTTCAAACCCATGTACAGTGTTAAAACAGTGTAATCTTGTAATTAAGTCCTTACAGATGATACAAAATATAATTTCTACCCTCAGTTGAATACAGTCTAAAGCTGGCTGAATATGCTAATAAATATGGAATTGGGATTTTATCTCCATGCCAGGAAAAACTTCATTTGCATTTCTGCATATCAAACTATTGTTAGAAGCAGACTCAGTTTTGTTTCACCCTGCTAACCCCTTGAGAAAATGTTCTCTGTTGGATGTAAATATATGTCTAGGAATTTCTAGTAACCACGGGTTGTATAAATGATTTGCATGTTAATTTCAGCAGATATTCTCTTTTTCCAGTACAAGTACTGTAATCAGTATTTTCCATTTCCTAGAGAGAATTATAAGTATAGTATAAAAATTAGTGATTAATGCAGGTCTATGCAGCAAATGTTTTGTAGCGCTTAAATTCATACATATTTGGCCAAAGTATAGTATGGATATATGTCTTTAAGTCAGAATTTTCAAGGCAATGTTCTCAGAGGCATAGAATAAGATTACTATCTTGGCTAAGTGTCTCTATTCACATATCATGTAAGCCATAGGCTAATGTTTACAACCTGAAGTGGCAGGATTCATACAACAAACAACCCCAAAATGTGAACTAAGCTTCTTAGCACATGATCAAAAGATAAAGCATAAATATAGTATTACGAGTAACCAAATTTATACATAAATGCCTCAGCTTTCTCTATATAAAGAAAATGCACATTATTTTGACACAATTATAATGTTGTTAGTGATGCAGCACAGATTAAAGTCTGGTGTCATTTTTAAGTAACACAAATTAGGATGTACCGTAGTTAATCTGCTGCAAAAAAACCAACTAAACTGCTTCTTTGAAAACAGAGCAGCTAGGAGGCAGGGCTAGCCGAATATCCTGAGTCTCATTTCTTATCAGTTTTGGATTTGTTTTTTAAACTTTGTTTTAACTATTAAGGACCTTCACATTAGCAAGGTTTATATCATTTGAGTTGAGACTCATGCTAATTGAATCTTCTACGATTCTTGAGAAAGAAGTTTTAAGTGCATCATTAAGAACTTTAAAAATGACTTCCGGTGGAGCCATGGGCTTCGAAGAACGGACTCTTGTAGTCCGCCAGCCCCAGGTTCGCGTAGAGCCACTTTGACAGCTAAAATCAGCTGTCAAGCGGCGGGAAAACTTCTCCCTCGGACAAAAAGGGAGTCGGCAAGCCTCGGATCGAGGGCTGGGCTCCCCAAAGTCCCTGAATTTTTTGCAGGGACTGGAAGGGTGAGAGCCCCCCGATGAGATCCGGGAAGCTCCGC
>JANHFO010006188.1:15133-31622 GCA_032468095.1 Pareas carinatus | reverse complement strand
AGCGGGTTTCAGGCGTGAGAGGCAGAGCTCGCTCTCTCACGTCCTGTTGCTTCCAGGACCGGAAGTGATCTCCGCAGTTTTCACTGTGTTTCATTGATGGTCTACTGAGTAGAAAGTTGGGAAATGGAGTTAAAATATGGTGGAAGTGGCAAACATTGACCATGTTTAACCTGTGGTCTCCAGGATTTTGGACAGACATCTTTCTCTAGCAGTACCTAGAAATATCGAGTGAAATCCTAGATCTTTTGTATGCAAAGCATGTACCTTATCAATGAGTTATGACCCTTCACCTATATTTCATAAGGCTACTTCTCTCTAGACTAATAAAAAAATTCAATGTTTTAATGCTCCAATGTAATTTCCTTTAGCTTCCAGTCAAACAGTGGCCCTTCATCTTTATATTTCTTAAGGCTACTTCTCTCTGAACTAACAAAAACCGATTCACTGTTTTAATGTTCCAGTGTAGTTTCCTTTAGCTTCTGCTCAAACAGTGAGTATCCACCTTGAATTAAGGCAGTGCTTCTCAAACCTTTTTTTTCAATACCCAGACAACCTTGTCAGAAAGTCTTTTTTACTCAGTGTAAAACATTTTAAATCAATTTAAGTGTCCTTGTTGTTAGGGGCTAACAACACATGGACTTATTACCCAAGGGAAAAATACTTTGACCCAATTAATTTGAAGCACTGCATTAGAGGGTAATAAACAAGTACCATTACTACTCCTTATAAAAAACAGAAAAGAGGACCTAGAGATGTTACATAAGCAGAGCACCTCCCTTTATTAGTCTAGTAGCATGCAGATCACTACTTGTCTACAAAGTCCTGATTTGTGCTTTGTAGATTGCAAACTGTACATTGCATTCAACGTCAGATGGAACAGTGAAACCCAAACCTTCTGGGGAATACTTAGTTAAAATTCTGAAAAATGGTGTTCTTTCTCTTGAATGCAAGAAAACATTTTGGTGACACTGAAATGGAAATATGCTGTTAGTGTGAAATGGCTTTAATTGTGCAGAAGTGAGAGTGTGCTCTATTAGCATTTGCTATTGCCGTGGGCATAATAATGATTGGTTTTCCCAAAGCTAATAGCAATAGCACCTAGACTTACATACCACTTCATAGTGCTTTACAGCACCTTCTAAGTGGTTTGCAAAATCAGCATATTGCTCCCAACAATCTGTGCCCTTATTTTACCAACCTCAGAAGGATGGAAGGCTGAGTTAACCTTGAGCCTGTCAGGATTGAACTTCTGACAGTGGGCAAAGTCAGCCTGCAATACTGCATTTACGGCTGTGACAACACAGCACTCTGATCCATAGATTTGAGAGAACCTGATAGCAGACAAGTACAGAATGGTTCTTTTGTCACATGGAACCACAACTTAGACAACCACAGTCTGTCTTAATGTACTGCATAGACTCAACATTGAATGTTGTTTTTTCATTATGCAAATATGGAAAATTGGATTAAGTTAAGCATGGCTAAGCATACTTACAGAAAGAACCTCTAGTGTGATCCATTTGACTTCCTGATTTTATTGTGGTAAACATGAGAAGAAATAACTGAAGTTTCCCCTCAGCAATATATTCAAGTTTCATGTTGAGTAGTATGTTGTTGAATGCTATTGACAGGCAACAGAGAAGTTACTCATATTTTATATAATTTGCACAGATGAGCTGCACTCATTCTCTGCCCACAGCAGCCTTTTTTACTTCTCCTTTAGTATGGACACAAATATGGGATCAGAGCTTCAGTTTCTTCTTCATGTTAATCACACTTTAAATTAAATCTGTCCAGCCATTCAGTTTAACTATAGTTGTTGAAACAAACTACCTTTCAGAACTATAGTTTGCTTCTCTTAACTATCAATCAGATAAACAAGAGACTGTTGGATTCTGGAGACAAGAGCAAGTGTTCTTAATATCAAATCAGAGCGACAGCTTCAGAAATGCCTACTATGTGTCTAAGTCTTGATTGTTCTGTAATAAATAATAGTTGGGTCTGTCTGTTGCATTAAGCTGGGATCTGCTTAACCATCTCCATTGGGAAGATTCATCCAAGGTGCTAAGATGTAGGCATATAAGTTAGCACGGTGTGTGAATGAGGCCGCTGTTTTAATGTTATGATTAAACAAGTTGAGAAATAGATCCACTATTTATCTGTTGCATCCTTTTATTTACTATCAAATTTTTAATTAAAAGCTGTTGAGAACAAGTATATGCGATTAACTGAACTTCTACTCTAAAGGAAATGATGAGAAACTTGTAATAAGCTTTTTATAGAACTCCTGTTTTGGATATTTAACCATCATAGAATTTGAAAGTGTTACTTAAAAATGGCAGTTGAAATGTGCATTTGGTGCACTTAATGCCTACTTCAGGATGTGGTTTACAATTAATAGGGCTGTGTGAACTTTAAGAAGAAAGACTTAGAAGAAATGGTTTGCATTTGACCCAAGCACCAGACCTTTCTGTTTTCCCTTGAGAGACAGGCTACTATAATGAACAGAAGTAGTACTATGCTTCTGTGAGGTTGCAATCATTTCCTCAAGCCATTTTCCAAGTATGTTCAGCTCTATTTATAAGTACTTTTTATTATGAATGATAGAAAGAGTTTCCCTTCTCCTTCCTAATAAAACTCAAGGTTGCATAGGAGCTCAGTTGGTTATTATATGATGGCAGCTTGTGCTCTTCTTTATCTGCCAAGTGTCCCTGATGCCTGCCTTTTTGTGTAGCTTGATGCATCTAAAGTCTGCCATGCTGCTCGATTGTAATTTAGACTCTAGGGACAACTGCAGCTAAGCTTTGAGATAATATATAATTCCCTTTCTGTTCTTAAAGTTCAACGGTAAGAAGGAAACTGATTCATATATTATATATACCAAGCTGTAGAGTTCTGATTGATGTATAATATAAAGATGTTATAAATTTGTCCGTATATAACTGTTAGAAGAAAGGCCATGTAATGATTTAATATTACTCTATGTGTAAACAGTGTCATTGTAGGTTTGCATTACAAAGTAAAAGAGAAGTCATGAACTAAAAGCAACATGTATATCAACAAGTCAATTCAGTACTTTAGATTGACTTTTATTTCTGGTTTGTTTATATATTTATTTTATAATGTCTTCGGTGAGATTAAATCTTGCACATTTTAAATCTACCATCAAGCCAAGATAAGAGCAACACCAGTGCTCACCAGTAAGGTCTAGCTGTGTCCTAATGAAAAAGTTGACATTCTTATCTTGGTTTGTCTTAGGGTGCTTCCTTAAAATGAAGATAAATAACATACTCCAGTGGGGAAGAAGCACCAAAGAATATCTGTAGCTCACACTTGAGCTATGGAGTTCTTGGTACTCTCTGTGCTAGTTTGTTTGCTTGCAAACATTTCATTTGCATGCTATCTGGAATAACATCATCAGTATGTTTGCATCTAGTTGGGTAATGAAATGATTGCAGCAAACATCCAAGAATTCAGAATCTGTATTAGTTGGTTCTTGTGCTGTATCCTGCTACAGAGAACAATACTGTTTCAAATGAGAGTTACTGTTTTGGAAAAGGAATTGTGCGTTTTGAGACCAAAGGACAGGCCTCTTTTACACATCCCCTCTAAAAACAAGGCAGCACATCTCTACATTTGCAACCTTGGTTTCAAATACACTATTATTATTATTTAAAGTTTGTGTAAGTTGTTTTAATGTACATGTGTGACAATTCCTGACTTGGTTAATTTGACCCTGTGTAGCAACTGTGATTCTAATCCTATCTCCATTTTTATGACAATAAACTAGGTTAAAACATGAGGGTATATCTTCATCATGTGTATAAAGGTGTTCATCATATTTAACCAATATATTGGTTCCTGTGATTTGCAATGAATGGGCTTTCCCCTTTTGTAACACACTGTCAAAGGTAATTGGCTTTTTCTACAAAATCTAACCAAAATATCTTTTCATCCTTAAGTAAGGATCTCATGCTTAAGGAAGGGTTATATCTAATAAGAAAGTATGTGCAGAAGATTCCATATCCTATCATTTCTAGATATGTCATTTTGAAAATTTGATGAATTCCTTTTGGTCAGTATAAGAAAACACAGAGATTAATGGATTAATAGTCTGATTCAGGACAGAATAAGGCAGCTTCTTATACCTGTTTTGTGTTTTGGCAAAAAAATTCGTTTACCTTGTTTTCTTCTCTGCCCACTATTCTGTCTCTCTCCCATAGCAGTTCTGATATCTAAGTAATTGATATTTGATGTTTTTATTTAAATATCTTTTATTTCAGCTTGCAAACCATTTTTTTTAAATGGTTAACCTAACTTCTTCCATTGTCTAACTTCAGTAATACCCAACACGTAAAATAATATTTAAAAGCTTACTGATCCCTATTGTCTTGGCTTTTAGCTTTCTAATTCTTCTAATTGTAATTGTTTTATAGCATTTTTTTACTTTTTCATATTGTAAGCTGCCCACAGTTGCTTTATTAGTGAGATAGTCAGCATAAAAAATTAATAAATAAAGCAGTAAGGGGTAAATGGCATGTTTGTACAAATGAAAATAATAATTATAACCATATGTAAATTAAGATCCTAATAAACATGTAATACTTAAGGAAGGAAATTGTTGTGGTGAATTCAGAAGATAGGACAGGTTATGTAGGTTGTTTCAGGTTCTCTTTTAAAACACAAGACTCAGTGAATTCTCTGAGTAGCTATGTTCCTTTTTAAAATGTAAAGTGCATGCTTACTTTCTTAGCTATGGATGCGTGTTGAAAATTATTTTTGGTAAAAAGTGACTGACTGTTACTGCGTTCAAAGGAAAAGAAGCAAGAGGATAACCCCTAGTTCCTGGTGTGCAGCTGAAGGTGAGAAAACATAGGTTTCCACACCAGTTCTCAGGCATAAATAAGACTCATCTTGTTACATTTTCTAGGCTGAAGCATCCAGCCTCTTCAGACTTCTTCAACCAATGACAGCAAAAAAACAGCCTAAAACAGTCTGAGAGCATTATATGTTGAGGGGAAATTTATTTAGGAGATCAGGTTGTAAAATATGTAGTGGGTTGTATTTAGAAGCCAGATATTCACCAACCAAGGGCAAAAATGTACTGTAAATAGGCTTATCTGATGGTGCTTCTGATCTGTGGTGATGAAAGCTTGCAGTGAATCGATTTTTGTCTCCTTTTTAATTCAGATCATATGAGTATTTTTAGTCCTTAAAATGTGCTGAGCTACCATGTTTGGTTTTAAGATATCTCTCTATTACTAGTATACTTTAAAGACAAATGGAAGGTTACTTAAGTACACATGGGTACAATTTATAACCCTGCCATCAACTTGAGGGTCAACCCTGAAATCTCATACATCATTGACAGAGGCAGATGGGGTGACCTGGTGAGTTGTGACATAATAATAGGATGTCAAGTAGTTGACCAACAAATCACTAATTTCAGTCAGTGGGGGCCTGGAGGAGTCAGAGTTAAGGTAAATTTTCACAAATCACTTAAAATCTGGGTTGATGTATGATGTTAGAAAGGTCTACAAAACTGAGATAATTAACAGTAGGGTTTTTATAATGTAAACCATTTTTCCAGAGGTTATTAAAAACAAAAATATATGTGTCTGAGATACACCTGCGTGTGGAAAGAAAGTTTATTGAATTCCATAAGACTGACAGTTGCTGTTTGTAAACAACTCTTAAATAATATTTGACATTTAAAAAAAAAGTAATAATAAAAATTCCATTTTGCAATGAAATCATGCTGCAAATTTTGGCAAAACTGGATCACTGTGCTATACAAGGCAGCATTTTAAAATGTTTACAGTTAATTATAATAATTTCTGTTGAGTAAGCCAGCCAGCACGTGAGCTTCTTTGAACTCTTTTCATTGGAATAAACAAGGTTGGTTGCCTTCCAAGTCCTTGGAGGTACTCCTTGATATTACATGGCCTTGTAGGGTGAATAACTGTCATCGTGCATAGCAATGCTGCTGATCCTTTTCTCTTTCAGGAGGATTCATCCCCTACTATTGCTGCTGTTTTCTCTTTTAGAAAACAGCTCCCATGAACTGCCAGCTTTACAGCATGACCTGTGCGAATGGATAGATTTGAGCCAATTGATGAGTAGTTTCTTGGGTTCCAGCATGGCGGTAGCTCCAAAAAACATATGGAGCTGAATCACCTGGTGGTACCACAGGGGGTGTGATGACACCATATGGTCTGTGTAGTTACAGGACAAGCACTTGCCACCATTTTTTTTAACTTACAAAACTAGCTAAGCTGCTTGGTAACTCAGTAACTCAGCAATCAAACTTGTTTACTCCAATGAAAAGAGTTCAAAGAAACTCACGTGTTGGCTGGCTTATTCAACAGAAATTGTAATTAAGTATATAGTTGGGTTTTTTTGGTCTGTTTTATAAATAGGATTGATGGATGTTCAAATCGGTAGACTTGATGAAGGAAACATCCTTTGCATGAGAGGTCAGTGATGATGGGGAAATTCACTAAGAAAAAAGTGTTCTTAACAAGAAAATGTACAGATGGAAACAAGTAGGAATGCTTGCAAACAGGCTTCTAATTGTCTTCAGTGGTGTGTTAGGCTTGCGTGAGGCCTTAGGCAGAATATGATTCAAGGGCCCCCAATATTAATTCCCTCTAAAATTATCACAAATAATATTTAAACAATCTACAACAAATGGTTATCTAGCTTTTACTTGCACATTTTGTTCTTAATAAATTGTTAATACCTTTACAAACAATATTGTTTATATTAAGAAGTATGTCTTCCATGATTACAGAAGATGCAGATCACAATACATCACAGAGAAATAGAATTATATCACTATTTAATATTTGGTATGTATGCACACCAGTATGGTTTTGTGTTTAAACTCCGTTTTTTGAACAAGAAAATGGTATGGCCTGATCTCATATACAAGTGAGTCTTCTATTGGACATCAGGCCGTTAAAAATTCAAAACTAACTGGAACATAGGGGGAACAGAGTTTGCACGTACCAGAGGCTTTGCTAATGTTACTAAGACCCTAAAGGTTGCTTCTGGAAATCCCCATTGAAGTGGGGCTGGATGTGGAAAAGGGATATCAGTTTTCTGAAAACGTAATTTTGAGGCCCCTCTTTTGGTGGGTGGCCTAGGCCAGGGGTCTCCAAACCGCGTTCTGTGGACTGGCACCGTTCCGTGGCATGCCAGCAACTGGTCCATGCAAACAAGCCGAGCCCCATTCACGAGATACAGGCAATATGCAAAACCTCCCTGGTCCATGGAAAGATATTTTCCCGTGAAATTGGTCCCTGATGCCCAAAAGTTTGGGAGCCCCTGGCCTAGGTAACTGCTGTATTTGACTATGATGCAATTTCCCACTGGTTGTCTTGGTTTGACATGTAAAGGTTTCAGATATTTTGTGAAGCAAGGGCTATGTTTTTCTGTTTATTTTAAAAAAATAAAAGTAGAACGTTTGGGGAAACATTTGGCCCAGATTTAAAAATATGGCAGAGAAAAACACTTTGCTTTTTAGCAAGTGAACGTTTTATGGCTGGTGGCCTGTCTAGAAAATGGACATATATCTCAGGCAAGTTGTTTTTCGTTCTAAATGAGCAAAGAGACGTTACCCATTATTCTGTATTTTTTTACTATTTGAAGCCTGGTTAGATTGTCATGGAAATAAGAAAAACTCCACCAATCTCAGTAGAGCTCAGTAAGACAGGTGGATCTTTTTTTCTGTTTCTCATGAAAACAGAGTGACGCTAAGAAACAGAAATGTGTCTTAGGCTTCCAAGAGGTCTTCAGGATGGGAATCTCAATCCTGTGTAGAAAAAGTTGTGATATATAACTTTAAAGAATTATTGTGCTCAACAAAGAATTTCAATACATGCCTTTTTTGAAACGTTCTCCAATGTTTGTTTTTTCTCCTTCATGAACAAACAAACCATCTTGTGTATTTTTATCAAGCTTCCTTCCAAATTTTTCCTCTTTTCCTCCCAGCCTTCATTTATTTAATCTTTCTGTTTAATGTTTTATTAGTATCAATTGAAGACTTTCATATGTGGACGTTTATACTTTTCACTATAGATCTAGTTGTTTATAATCATCCCCAAAACTTTACTGAGGAAAAAAGGTATCCTCTTTTTTCTTTTCTTTTTTGACAAAATACAGTTCAGTATCTTATCTTTTCTGATAGAACTGATTAAATGTGGCAACATATTAATATTGCTGTGGCTGCAATTAATAGGTGAGGAAGAGCCTCTGCTTTCATTGTTTAAGTACCTGCTTGATTTTTCTCTGCAGAGTCCTGCACTTGCATTAAACCAAGGTTTTAATTCACAGACAAGTGGTTATTCAGTCTGCATTAATACAGCCAAATAAATACAGGCTCTACAAGTCAAATGTTACTTCCTTCTTCGTTATGTATGAAAATTTGGAAAAACTACAGAAATAATAAAAATCAAAGGAATCTGTGAGATTTTTTCAAACCATTTTATTAAAAGGCATACGCTTATGAAAGCTACCTTAATAACAATAGCACTTAGACTTATATACCGCTTCACAGTGCTTTACAGCCCTCTCTAAGCAGTTTACAGAGTCAGTCTATTGCCCCCAACAATCTGGGTCCTCATTTTACTGACCTCGGAAGGATGGAAAGCTGAGTCACCCTCGAGCAGGTGAGAATCGAACTGCTGAACTGCCAGCAGTCAGCTGAATTAGCATTGCAGTACTGCATTCTAACCACTGTATCACCATGACTCAGCTATAGTAAACTAATATAGCTCTCTTCCTAATATTTGTTCAATGAGAAATCATAACGGCCCTCCTTCGGATTAATCTGGACTCCTGGTAATTTCGTGGACAGAGTTATGCTGATGTAAGAAGATTCCATATTTGCAGAATTTCTCTTGTTTCCTTTCATCGATATTGATTTCACACTTCCATTATGCAAGATCCCTTCCTGCTTTCACGGAAGCTTCGAACCAGTCAAGATGGTTTTATGAGGCAAATGGAAAGTATGCCTTTAGGGAACTTTTCCAGTGACTGAAATAGGAGGGGTAGTTGTGACGAAATGCAGCGGTGAAGGAGTATCCTGTGGGGAGCAAGCCTTTGAAGTGAACGGTTGTGTCAGCCACCTGGATCCTCTCTTTCATTCCCCATGGAGAAATCATGAGCTGTACTGCCACACAGTGACAAACTAGAAAACAAAGGGGACAAAATGCATTATTTCTGGTTGAGCCAATTGCACCCCATAATTTGAAATGTAAATAATAGAATATGTGACTTGAACTGTATGAGGTTTCTGCATAGGATCAGCAGGAGGTGAAACACTGTTTTTAAAAGCCTTTGCCCTGGCCGCTCTCAAGTCTCCCGGCCTTCGTGTATTTATTTCATTGTTCAGAAGAGAAGCCCCAGGAAAGGGCTGAGATTCAAATGGCTCTCTGATGCAATCCATCTCTCCCTAATGGGAACTCTAATGGCGAATGACTTTCAGACTAGATTTATTTCCTTCTGTTCAGCTGAGCGATGGGGTTAATTTCAATCCCACATTGCAGCGTTTAACAGCAAGTATTCTTTATCTGAGGTCCATAATGGCACTAAAGTGTAAGCTGGAGGTCTGTTCACACACCAAAAGCTTTCCTGCTCAATGCCATAGCTTTCTTTAACTGTCTCAGCAGTTATCATTAACTGGCATCAACCTTATCTCTGAAGACAAACATCTGAACATGTGTCTTTATTTTAAACATTCATATTGCAGCATATGTAGAAAGCTAGCTGCTTATCGATGACATCTGAGAGGAATAAATAGGAAAATAAAAAGAATTAAAAAGAATCTGGAATTTTTTTTAAAAAATCATGAAATGATACCCATAAAAATAGACACTTGATATGGTAGCTGCGCTTTCTAACAGACTTTTAACTTAAACTGTTTAACGTCCATTGATTAATTTCTGTACACCAGCTAGTTGACCGCTTAGGTTTTTTCTGTGATCAAAAAGCCAAGGAAGTTTCTGTGTAGACAGCAGCTGAGATAAACTCTGTTTTTTTGCCGATGAATAAATTAATCTTGACATAACCTTTTGCAGGTCATAATAATAATAGTCATCATACTCTGCATTATTTATTTGTTTTTTAAAAGTGGGAGGTAGCAATACCGTAAAACATTGTTTCCAGTGGTTCACTCATATTTATTGCAATATTCCCAACATTTTAAAAATAACTAATTACAGCCATAGTCAATTTGCTTTTGTAACTGGTGTAAGTATTAACATTATTCCTGACTGAAATACAAATGCTTTAAAAACATCAGCTCAACATTGTAACACGCGATTGATCACTGCAGCCTTTTGAATTATTTAAGAAGGACTCTGGAATTCTTTAGTCAATATGACCATGTTGTCTAAGAGTTGTACATGCTGTGGTCTAAGAAAAATTGCAGAATGCACCAGATTGAGGAAGATGTTCTAGTGCCTAAAATATAAATGTAACCTGAAAAGGCATTTATGTGTGCCTCGCTCACCATAACATAGCATAGCGTACTATATCATATAATTTATAATTTATCGCTCCCAGTAAATTATGAATGATAACCTCACCTGGATTCTCCCTCCCATGCATTAAAAAGAGAGTCTTCCATCCTCTTATATAGCTGCGAGGTGAAATGCTCGCTAAAATAATTATTTGTATCCTTCCAACTGGTTACATGGGAGCTGCTAAAATAGCCTCAGTTATATCAGTTTATAATTTATATTGGATGAATTAGCTAGTCTGTGCAAAATTACCTTCAGCAGCAGCATCACAAATCTGACGTCAGGAATGATAATATTCTAAAATTAGCAGGGGAACAACAAAGATCAGTTTCATTGAGAAATAGCTTACGTGATCATTTAAGTATATAAATTAGCTTTTTTCACAAAGCCTTATGGGATAATGCAGCTATTTTTTAGAATGTCAAATTGTTTGAACTGGTTTTGTGATAATATCGATACTTGTGCGTGCATGTGCTTTGCAATAAAACCTTTCCCTGAAAGAAAAGGGATGCCTTTTATCTAAAGGAGAATTTTGTCTAAATTTATCCGCAAATTGGCCAAAAAATTTTATATAAAAATAAATTTATGAAAGATTTCCTGGTTCTGGGTCAGGAGGCTGGCTTTTCGCTTCCTATCAAATGAGGAGATGATTTGAGATATGATTCAGTTTATTTTCAGTGTTCATGACTATTTTTAAGTAACTTGCTTTGTGGTCATTCCCATTTCTCCCCCATTTTCACTCCAGATTCTATGCTCCTTTAACCCAATGCCTGCATGCAATTCTGTCTATTTTCATTAAGAAGGAATAAGGTACTGATGGTATAGTAGAGAAATAGAATTGATGTTTTATAAAGCTAAGCTACATTTTAGTAAGAGATTGATGCCTTTACATATTGCACAGGTTCCTTATTAGGAGATAATGGGAGCTAATTCCAAGATGCTCATTATTTACTGCTACTATTTGGCTTCAAGAAACAATTGGGTGAATGAATTCATGTTCAATGCTTATCATTGCGACTACGGCATGTTTTCTTTTTTCCATAGTCTCAGAATTGCATTTACCTCACCCCGCAGATCTCCTCACCACTGCTGCCTATGCGTAGACTAGTGCCCCTTTCAGTTGGCCAATAGGCAATGCAAAAAGTGATGCTCCCAACTGGTGTTTTTGCTTCTTCACACCAGAAGAATGGAAGTGTGAAAGAAGTGGGAGTGGGAGTGGGGGAAAATAGAATTTCTGAAGAATATTCATAAAAGGCAAAGATAGCAAAGCACATAATAGTTGGGCTCAAGATGACGAGAAGTCACATAAAATCATGGTGTTCTAGAAGTGATACCTATTTCAGATTAATTCAGATACTATATATGTAGGCCATAGTGAAAAGTGAAATATTTTATTCTTTAAAATGACAGCATTCTTCCCCGCCCCAATATCTATATATATATATATATTTAAGTATTGTCCTATTAAAACTGCTGACTTTTTTGTGTCTATAGGCTCCTTGAACTGAAGTCTGGAAAATCACATGCATATCTCATGCTTACTGTGAGATCATGGCAACCAATGATAAAGTAGCCATCTTAACTGATGATGAAGAAGAGCAGAAGAGAAAATACGTGCTTGCTGATCCTTTCAGCGGGATTCCCAAGGAGCAAGACCTCCAAACCCAAAGTGATACCCCTTCAACCGAGACCACTACTATCCCAGATGAGGAGCTCGATTGGCTTGAAAGACATTGCGTGAAAGTGAATAATGATCTCTTGATCTCAAAAGTTTTTTATTTTTTCTTTTACGCTGCTTATGGTTCCTTGTACCCATTGCTTCCTGTATACTACAAACAGCTAGGCATGACTCCCAGCCAGAGTGGACTCCTGGTAGGGATTAGATACTTCATTGAATTTTGCAGCGCTCCGTTTTGGGGAGTGGTAGCAGATCGCTTTAAAAAGGGAAAAGTTGTTCTTCTCTTCTCCCTATTATGCTGGGTGCTGTTTAACTTGGGAATTGGATTTATTAAACCGGCAACCTTAAGGTGTACAATAAAGAAGCCTATCCCCGTTCACCCTACCAATGCCAGTCACCTTACAGCAGCATCCCCACAAAATATCTCCATTTCTTCTGTCATGCCCACTCTGGGAAGTACGGTAACAAAGGGTCGAGGGAAAAGAGATTTGTTGACTTACAGCTTGCCAGCTCTGAGCTCAGCTTTGCCCATGAATTCTAAAACTACCTTTTCTTCAACTGTTCGAAATGGAGCCAGGAAGCGTGCTTTAAAAGAAAATGAAGGTGCAACTGCTGCCAGCACTCCAAAAGGTATCGTTACTATGGGTCTGTTGGGAAACACCAGCCACACAACGGCATCACCTGCAGTCACCACAAAAACAGCTCCTTCTGCCCATTTTGCTCTTGTATATGATCATGAGGAGGTTGAAGCGATCTTCTTGCTCATCCTCCTTGTTGTGATTGTAGGAGAGTTTTTCAGTGCCTCCTCAGTCACCATAGTGGACACCGTGACTCTGCAGTACCTTGGCAAACACCGAGACCGTTATGGGCTACAACGAATGTGGGGATCTCTGGGCTGGGGACTGGCCATGCTGTCAGTAGGCATTGGCATTGACTCTACCCGAATTGATGTGCTCATTGAAGGCCAAGGCTGTAAGGCTCCAGAGTACAAGAACTACAGGATCGTTTTCATAGTCTTTGGAGTCTTGATGACACTCTCTTTGATTGTGGCCACCCAGTTCAGGTTTCGGTACAACCACTACAAGCAAGAGGAAAACCAAAGCACAGAGCCAGAGGACTCCCATGTGGACAGAAATTCCTCCACAGATTCCTCCCACGACACTCAGAGTGATACAAGCCAGTCGCAGTCTTTTAGTTTTTGGGACTTGATTAAGCTGCTCTGCACTATACAGTATGGCTCAGTGTTGTTTGTGGCGTGGTTTATGGGTTTTGGATATGGCTTTGTGTTCACCTTCCTTTATTGGCACCTAGAGGATCTGAATGGCACCACCACACTCTTTGGAGTTTGCTCTGTTTTAAGCCACATCTCTGAACTGACGGCATATTTTTTCAGCCACAAGCTGATTGAGCTGATTGGTCACATCAGGTAAGCCTAAGCTATAAGCATGCTAGAACAACAATAGGCAATACTGTGTTGATAACCCAGATGGTTCTTTTTGCAATTTGCATGTTCTTATAGATTAGGATACATAAAAATCCCACTTGATGTCATATACCGAACAAGTGCAGAAGAAAAGCTATATTTGCATGTTTTGTTCATATAAGCTAAACAATTATTTCAATAGGTTATGAATCTGCAAAATTAGCCATTCCAGGAGGTGTAAAACTATAGAGCCATCCTTTATAAATCACTTATAGCAATTTCTATATTTTTTCTCGTTGTAATCTTTAATTCTCGAAATCTTTAATTCCTTTATGTGTCAGATGAGGATGAAATATGGAAAACTATCTTACCTAATGCCGCTGTACCTAGTAAGTTAATGGAAGATTTCAGTATCTTACCCATTATGGTTCAAGTAAAATATATATTTAAAATATGCGCAGTATCTACCATTTCAGGAATAACTTGTTTATGAGAGGTATATTCTGCCTTTGCTTTTTGAAAATCTAAGGCAGTGTACATAATATCCCCCTCCCATTTTTCTCACTATAGCAACTCTGTGAGGTGGGTTGGGCTGAGAGAATGAGATTTCTGTGCCCAAGGGAGGACTATAATTCATGGTCAACCAGATTCTGACAGCACCGCTGATCATGCTGATCCAGCCATTCAGGGAGTGATCTAGTCGTTTTCTAGAAGTTAATTGCTTGAACTGAAGATAGTCAATAGTGTTCCAGTTGGAATAGGCTTTTTTCAGGGGCTGGGCCAGGTCCAATACCACAAACTGCTTCAAATCAAAATTAAACTGTTCCTCCTCCTCTTCTTCCTCCTCCTCCACCAGCACCACTACACAGGAGCAATTCATGATCTATTTCACAGTCAGCACCTGGCTGTGTCTTTGATGTTATAATTGAGCTCTTCCGGCTCTTTTTAGCAATAATATACAATAGCCAGGAGGAGAAGGAGCTAAAACAATTGTTGAAAACAACAATTAAAGATAATAAGAGATGATAAAATATCAAAGCAAGTAAAGCAAGATAGAAAAGCCTAGAGTTATACCAAACAACGTGGTTGCTAAAATGTGAGTTATATGAAATTAGCCAGAGGGAATTGTAAGGAAATATGAATTGGTGAGAAATAGGAAGAGAGCTACAGTAGTGTATGGTGTCAAAAATCAAGGAATCTAGTAACAGAGTTTTTATTAAAATGCATATGTTTCATGGGCTGCAGTCTGCTTTTCAGAAGTATGGAGTGGTCAAACTGATGTGAGATAGAGCCAGTTTGGTCTAGTTTTAAGGCACTAGGCTAGAAAGCGGAAGACTCTGAGATCATGTCCCGCCTTAGCCATGAAAGCCGGCTATGTAACTTTGGGCCAGTCACACACTGTCAACCCAACTAGTTGTGGAGAAAATAGGATGAGGAAGATGTATTGGATATGTTCATCACCTTGAATTATTTGTAAACAATAAATAAATAAACTGGCATGAGGTAGAGAGGGGAAAGGGGAGAAAGATAACAGATGCTGGTTACTAAGCATCAATTAGCAAATAAACAAAAAATCATTTTGTTTGTTGAGATTTTCTGAGGTGACCAGAAACCTTTTGATGTGTATTTGAGTTCAGCAGTTTCATGCTTTATTGTGCTGGTGATTTGTTTTGCTAGCTTGTTTATTGCAGAACAGCTATTTTCAGACCTATAGTGGGGCGTCCTGGGAAGTTAAAATGCTCTGATATTGCTTTGTCCTTGTTTTAGGTCCTGATGTCAAATGGGTGTCCATTAACCTGACCTGTTTGTCCAATGTAGAGTCCATAAGCATATTGCTGTCAAATGTTGATATATATCACGTTGGAGGAAAAGCATGTGAAAATATCCCTAAACTTATGTGACAAGTTGTTGGGACCTGTTATGGTACTGTTAATGTAAATGCAGGGGCAAACTAAACATCTAGTTTTATTTCTGGGTCCTTCTCACATTAGCATCTGTTGTTTGTGAGAGTCTGCTTCAGGTTGGATGCTTTATCTGTTTGCAAGTTTGCGTTTGCCACCCAGTGCTGGAGATAGTGTGGTGGATTGCGGATTATTAATAATGTGTTTGGACAGTTTAAGCTGTGAACTGTCGGTGACAAGGTTTGGCGTTCTATTGTTCTGTCTTTCTGATCTGTCTTAGGTGTTTCCTGGGAATTGATTTTTGTCTGTTGATTTGACTGTTGATCTTGTTGGGTGGATAGTCTCCCAAATGCATGGCTTAAAGTCTGAGTTGCTGTCTGCTCTTTTCAAAAGCAGCTGTAGTCATATAGACCAGTTTCCCCCTTCCCACCCAGGCACTCTTCCATTCTCTCTGAACTGTACTTACAGGCATTCAAGTGGGTAGGGAGGCTGGGCCTTCTCCCAATTCACCACACTTAGGAAGCTTAGACCTTTTTCCTGGCGCTCTGCTTAATGACTTGCATGGTTGCTTAACAACTGCAACTGAGAGAACCAGGATTGTGATCATTGAGTGAAGCAATAGCATCTTGTTTAATGGCCCCTTCATCCAATGACCAGGATTTCAGACCCAGTTGTGACTATAAAAGTGGAAGACTATCTTTATCCAGTTTGGGCATAATTATATAATTATGAACATATTTTAGAATTCAGACGTTCAAAAAGACATTAAATATATCAGTGAATCCATATGGCTCTGCTAATATTGAAATGTATTTGTTTCCAATATTACACATTTAGAAAGACAGCTAATTCTGATAAAAGCACGACATATTTACCATAAATATTCTTCCTTTTGCCAGTTACATTTTTTATTATTATTGTTTACTTTGTATAGTTTCACACTGAATATAAGCCAGGAAAT
>JANHFO010006187.1:33922-50083 GCA_032468095.1 Pareas carinatus | reverse complement strand
CTTGTTCTGCCTAAGCAGAAGCATTCTGCAGGTCGGAGCTTTCCGGCTGGTTCCCTGGGGAGCTCCTCTTCTTCTCCTCCCAGCAGCTCACTTGGGGGGGTCGAAGGAGCTCAAACCCTGCCAGCCAGCTCTTCAGCCCTTCCTTTTCCCCAGGAAGATCTTTTCAAAGCCACCCGTTGGCGTTGAACGGCCAAACGGAGGCTTTTACGATCCTGCGACTTTCACCGCTCGGGTTGCCACTGGAAGTCCCACTGCTTGCATTTTGTTAATGCCAGTCACTTGGATGCCCAGGACATCAAACCAGTCTAGGCTGATGAGGCTTGTGCAGTGGCCCTCAACTACCATTACATCCATCTCTATTTGAGGTCTGCAAAGATGCAAAGACAGGACACCTGTTGTAGGGCGACTATAAACTCGATGGCAGATTCTCCTGGTTGCTGCTCCTGTTGTTTGAACATGTGCCTCCATGCAAGGATGGAGAGCTTCAGCTCAAAATGGTCCTTGAGCTTCATCTTAAGATCTGCAAAGGTGACTGACTCTAGTGCAGCGGAGCAACTAGGTTTTCATCTATATCAAACGTTGCCTGATCACACATATACAGGAGTGTTGTGGCCTTTAAGCCATCTTAGCTAACTTGGTTAGCTTGCAGATAGTTCTCGATGCAGGAGATGTATGAACTCCATCTCTCGGGATGCACTATGTCAAATTCCTCTAATTTCCTGAACTTGGCCATGGTGAGTTGTCTCCTACCTCTCAATGCCTTGCACTGCTAAGGCTTCTGTGCTGGTCCAAGGACTGGTCCTTAGGGTGCCATTGTCTGCAGTGTGACTTGCTGGCAGACCGGGGGGGGGGATATAGTTCCTGCCAGGGCTCAGATGCCTGGCTTCACCCCTAATAACTTCTGGCTCTCTTCTTAGCAGCATCTTCGTCGCCACTATTGTATTTCGGGATCAGTGAGGCATTGATGAGATGGCAGCAACACTTTTATTTGGTCAACATAGGAAAAAGAACTGCTCTAACTGCTCTTTAGCTACTATTTATATACGGCTCACTGCTAGGCGGTGACCAATAGCATTTAAGCATTAATTCCTACGTAAGACACAAGTTAACAATGCTGGAGACAAGCAGTCTGGAATTTAAACAGACACAGCAGTTAGCTATCATTCAACAGTTACAGGCAATCAAAGCCATAACTCTAACAATTTGTAGACTGCAGTGCTAAATCTAGAAATAATTAGATGAAACCTGTTCATCTGGATTAATGTTCCAACTTCTCACTTTCTTCTCCAATGACTGGGTTTGTTAGGTATAAGAAGAGCTTCCTCGGTTGCAAGGACAGTGCAAATACAGAAGGCAGTGTGCAAGGATGAAGTAATGAACTCAGTGTCACACATACACAGAATATAAAGGTCTTTATATACAGGATATAGGCACAGTCCAATCTTCAAAGTCAGTTAACAGTTCAATAATCATACACAGCCAAGCAATCAATTGAGCATACACTAACCAGGATAATCAGGTATCTAAACAGCAACTCTGGAAAGTAGGAACATCAATGGAGAGAGAGAAATGCTCTCTGACTTCCTGCTTTATATAATCATCATCCTGATCTTAGTAATTGCCATGACTCATCATGGTCTACTTCCATATATGGTAAACCAATTGTTAGCACTCTTAAAGCAACCATACATGTTTCAACCTTCATATCTCAAACATTTTTGCATTTACACTGCTGCTTTCTATGGACTTCCTATTCCATTGGGGAATGAGATATATCTTGAGAGACAAAAGTAAAAACCATAGAGAACCAGTTTGGTCTAGTGGTTAAGATACCAGGTTGGAAAGCAAAAGACTTTGAGTTCAAGTCCGAACTTAGCCATGAAAGTCAATGGGTGACCTTGAGCCAGTCACTTTATCTCAGTCCAACTCATTTCACAGAGTGGTTGTTGTGGGGAAAACGGGAGGAGGAAGGTGCTTTGGATATTTCCACTGCCTTATTTGTAAAAAAATAATTATTAGACATGAATAAATAAATAAAATAGAGTCATTCCCCCATTGGAATTGGAGAACGATCCAATGGTAAGTCTTTGATTCTGCTCGATTTTACTTACTATTTCCACATAGTTTTCTCCAACTCCTATATAAGGAATTTCAATTTAACTGTGATGCCATCTGCAATTATGTTAAATTATATGTCTTAATTTTGCATATGACACTACGCACAGCTACTTTTTTCCTTAGTTAAAAGCTGTGAGTTTTACATATCCCCTTCTATTCATTGTATAAGCATCTATTCTTGTTGTTTAGCACTTGGCATACATACAAGGTAATCCTCAATTTGCAACAACTGGGCCTGAAATTTTGGTTGAAAGTTGGGCGTTCATTAAGGGGTCACTGCATGACCTCACTTGATTTTATGACCATTTTTATGATGATCACTGTGATAGAATGTAGCAGTCTGGTTTTCCAGGAGGGAGAGAGGGCATTGCAGAGGAATTAAAGGCAACTCAGCCCAAATATTTTATGTGAAAGAAAGAGAATGAAGACAGCTTCTTTCTGATAGTTCCCAGAGTATATGGTAAATGAAGATAAAGGAATGCTTCACTTGGGCAAATTTCTGTCTAGGTATGGAACAATAAAGAACTCTGGCAGAGTCACCATGTCTCTTTCTTGGTTTGAGGCCTAACAATCATAAAGTGGAATACTACATTGATTAAGTGAACCACAAGGTCTTCAAGCAAAACATATGGTCATTAGACAAAGCCAGCATATCAATGTATATTATTTTTCAGTTTTCTGCTGGAGAATGGCTAAAAAAATTGCAATTGCACCCAGGTGGCCATGTGACACTGCAACCATTCATAAATGCAAGCCAAATGCCAAGTAACCCAAATGCAGTCATGGCACGAGATTTTAAGAGGGTGGGAAGTGTTTTATAGGCTGTAAAGTACTCTCTCTGAGGTTGTTATAATAGCTGTTAAGGAACTGGTCATTAAGCAAGGACTACTCCAAAACATTTTCCAGGGATACAGTAGTGTTTGTTAAATGATCCCTTGCAGTGTCTGCAAAAAGACATTTTGCAACTTAAAAGTATAACAGGTTCATTCTAACATAAGCTTCTGTGGGCCAGGAAAGAGGCAACTTGGTTCAGTCACATTAAAGTGGTTCTTCGATGAAAATACATGCAAATAGTGAAAGCTAATAAGTATCTCCAAATTCAAAAGTACTGTATTGCACTCTACTATGTTTTTAAAGTGACTTAAACCCTCAATAAAGTTCTCTTGAGCCAAATCGGAGAAAGCCTCTTGGGAGTGGTGGTTAAGAAGTTGTTCAAAAGAAAGTCCACCTCAAATGAATTCTTCTCCAGTTAAGGCAAGCTCTACCACACCTTTTGAATAGCACCACAGATGTGTCTAATCTTAATAACAATGTTGACTTTAAATGGGGATAATTAAAACCTGAATCAAATAAAGTATGAATTTGAATCTATTTCAGATCAATCCATGAAAACTAATGAAATTATTGGCAACTTTATACCTGATTACAATTTGAGGGGTTAACTAAGAAGTCCATAAAGGGTTTTTCACACACACACCTAATATTTTTGTATTCAGCCCACAGACTGGATGACTGTTTTTCTTAATACATGTATTAGTTGCATATAAACAGTGTGAAACAAAGGAAAAAGTGAGGCAATCTGTATGATGTTTTATAAGTAATATGTTTAAAACCTTTTGGTAACCACGCACTTTTCCCCCGTGTACTCTTGACAGAGCGACCTTCATCCTTCCCAGCACATCCATCACCCACTGAACTTTTCAGGCAGCACCAACCTTATTGCATCCTTCCAAATAAACCCTTGTCCAAGTCCCAGCTTATCATCCACTAGGGAATTCAGTGTTTGTGGAAATATTTATCTGTGATGAGGAACTGGTTGTGGAAAAATGGAAGAAAGAGCTCAACTTTAGCACCTTTGAATGTTAGTGCTGGTGGTTATATTTAAGTCTATCTATCACTCTCACTTTTGCTTTATTAATAAACTACATTTATTTTTGCTTCCAAGCACAATAAAAAATTACCATGGGAATTGGTGACATCTGTAATGATCTTTAGCTTTTTGCACAAAGGTAAAAGAATACCTGTCTCTGTCTACACATTCTTTACAAAGTTAGTGCCTCCATAGACAAATCTATGCACACTTGAGTATGTAATGCTATTGTTTAATTAGCTCTTGCTTTGCTTTTTTGAAACAAACCTTTGAGACCTTTGCGAGCCATTAGTCCAATTAGCAGAACAAAGGAGGAGAAGGAGATCACACCCCAAGGACTTCCTGGAGAAAGTCTGAGGCTGTAGGGAACTGGCTTTGTTAAAGAAGGCCACTGGGAATACCTGCTCAGTTCTTCTAATGGTAGAAGCGCATGGAAAAATACCAGCCCAGGAGACCAAGGGTAAAAAGGGCTTGAACCTTTACTGACCTGATTTTCCACAGAAACCAAACCCTATCAATGAGCTACCAAGAAGAAAATCTCTATCATAAAGGATGCACTTAACAAATCCAAGAATTTCCCAATTGCTGCTGTTGTTGTTTCACTATGAAAAGTATTGTTTCAAATTGAGAACACTGTATAGCAGGAACTGAAGGGCACTCTTTTCCCCTTACATGACACCTTCAAATTATGTATACATAAAACAGTTAATGTGATAGGAGAAAATAGTAACCAACAATAGAATTTTGGGAAATATAATTTCAAGGATAAATAGCTGCTAAAAGATGGTAAGTCTCCTCCTTATAATTCTCACTTGGTTAGTGTTGTGTTCTTAGCTTGCAATAATAAGCTAGCCTTGCCTGAAAGAGAAAAGTTTTAGTCAGGTCCTCTGGCTGAAGTGGAAAAAGACTGGACTCTGATTGGCTAGCTCACTGATCAATCAGAGAGCTGTCAGTGAGCTGGCTGCTGAATGTTTAGAGCTGAAATAAAGAGCTGAAGTTGTTGCAAGCCTCCTCGTGTCCCTTTATTCGCCGGACTCAACATTTGGGACAAAGATGAGATAAAGGGAAAGAGCTAAAAAGAGCTAACAATGAGCCATCCAGCTCAGCAATCGGAAGTGGACCAAACAACAGTCATTCTCATGGCTACTTTCCACCCGCCGGCTCCATTCAACTCTTCCAGGGAAAGCTGGGACAACTACATGTCCCTGTTTGGATGCTTTCTTGAGGCCAATGACCTCATGGACCCCCAGCAAACCACAAACAGGCCCTGTCCCTGAGCCACTGCAGTCACAATGTCTTTGACATTGCCAGGACTCTAACAGAGCCAGACACCGTGCAGACCATGGCATGGCCAGAATTACTCTTCCTACTGAAGAATCACTATGTCCCGATGCTGTCAAAAATACTATACCAGTATGAATTCCGGCAGAGACTTCAAGCACGAAGGTGAGTCGGTGAACCAGTACATGGTAGTGCTTCAAAAGGCTGCCACACCCTGTGAGTTTGCTGACCTCACTGATACATTGTTAGATCAACTGGACTGTGGAGTCCATAACATTCAACTGCAATGTCGACTCCTAGCTAGGGCCAATTTGACATTTCAGACAGCCCTTGACGAGACTCAGGCTACCAAGACATCAAATCAGGCAGCTGAATCACTACAAAAGGGCACGACAGTCACTACAAGCCAGAAAATCACAATTTCATTGCACAAAGAGCAATGGAAGCTGAATAATTCACATAGCAGTGATGAAGAGGCCCCCACAAACAAAATGGCAGAGTGGAAGGGTTCCACCTTGGATAACAAGGCACCAACAGCTGTGCCAGTTGTGGAGGACAGCACCAACAAGTAGCCTTCCGCTACCAAGGCACCATTTGCCAGCGTAGTGATCAAAAGGGGCATCTGGCCCAAGTTTGCCAAGCTACATTTCTCACCACTGCTGCATTGAATCTGAGGCAAGCAAACCCAAGACATGAAAGCCACGGAAAATACATCCCAATACCAGCACAATGGACACTAACCAGACACGAATGGCCAAAGCTTTCACCTCGTGCCAGAAAAAGCTATTTCTGTCCACTTGGAGAACACTTCTTGTAAGATGGAGGGAGACACTGAGACCTCAGTGACAATTATTTCAAAATGTACCCTAGCACAAATTCTCCTGGGCACCAAAGTAAACCAGCTGGAGCATCAAAATCTGAGAATTTCAGATTACCAGGGTAACCGAACTCCCATTTTAGGCTCTATTCACCTAAATGTCTGCTACCATAAATTTCAAGGACAGTAACCAGTTATGGTAGCCAACAGAGACTTCCCAAGTTTACTGGAACTTGACTGGTTTGACTCCCTTTGTTTAGGAATCACCAGAATCTATTCTACAACCTCTTCTGGCATCGAAGACTTCCTAGATGAGTTCTAGGATGTCTTCAATGAAGATTTAGGCAAGTATAAGGGGAACCCAATTTCTTTTGGCCTTGACCCTGCCATTGCCCCAATTCGGCTTAAGCCATGCAGGCTTCCAATTGACCTTAAGCTGCACATCGATGCAGAGCTGTACAAGTTGATCCAGCAGGGCATACTGGACCCCACAGATCACTCCAGATGAGAGACCTCAATCGTCACTCCAATTAAGGACAGTTTGGTGCACATTTGCGCTGACTACAAGTGTACTGTCAACAAAGCATTGCAACAAAATGCCTACCCGGTGCCCATTGTGCAGCATTTACTGCCCAACATAGGCCCAGGTAAAGTTGGACCTTGTGCATGTGTACCATCAGCTGTTTGTAGATGGCACTACTGTTGATGTTCAGACTATTATTACACATAGGGGTGCATTCGAGTGTCACCTGTTTCAATTGTGCATAAGCGCTGCCCTAGAAATCTTCCAAAGTTTCTAAGATTCCTGGGGTTCTGCCCTATTTCGATAATGTTCTCAACGCTGCCATCGATGAGTGTCAGTTAAGCAATAGGCTGAAAGCAGTCCTAGTGAAGTTTCAGGATGTGGGTCTCAGGGCAAAATGCAACAAATGCCACATTGGAGTAACAGAGGTGGAGTTTTTGGGTTACCATGTAGACGGCACTGGCATTCACCTGACTGCTGACAAAGTAGAGGCCATTAAGAAGGCCCCCACTCCTAAAAATAAGACAGAGTTGCAGGCGCTCTTAGGCCTTCTTAATTTTTAGGGTATGTTTTTAAGAAACAAGGCATCTGTCGCTGACCCCCTACACTGACTACTATCTCAAGCCTGCCCTTGGGTCTGGGGCCCGAATGAAGCATTGGCTTTCACTGCTGTAAAAGATCTGCTTTCCAGAGACAGCTTCCTGGTTCAACACTCTGCTTCCCTGCATCTCGTGTTGGTGTGCAATGCTTCTCCCATGGTCATGGGAGCAGTGCTCAGACATCAGCTGCCCAATAGGACTGAAGCACCACATTGACTTTGCCGGACCCTTCCATGGCAAACATTCTTAGTCATTGCATACGCCAAATGGCTGGAGCTGAATTTAATGCAATCGACCATGTCCAATTTGGTCATTAAGGTGCTCAGGAAACTGTTTTGCATACAAGGAATTTCTAACTTATTAGTATCCGATAATGGGCCTCAATTTACAGCCACACAATTTAAGGGTTCCTAGAGGAACAACGAAACAGGCACATTCTTTTGGCTCCCTTTCACCTGGCCACGAATAGGATGGCCGAACGAATGGTATGATCCACCAAAGAGGCACTCAGTCGATTAGCATCAGGAGACTAGCAAGTCCGAGTTGATAAATTCCTTTCATTCCAACGTATAATGCCAACTGCAACAACCAGATGAAGCCCAGCCGAACTGTTAATGGGCCAAAAATTGAGATCTGTATTGGACAGATTGCACCAATATTATACCAGTCGTAGGGAAGCAAATCCCATAAGAAAAAGTAAAAACTTTTAAATAGGAGATTCAGTATTCACCAAAAATTATGCAGGAGGTCCGGGTTGGCTACCAGGAGTAATAGAAATGATCACTGGCCCGAGATCTTACACACTTAAAATGGGCGACAGAAGATTCTGAAAAAGGCATGTAGACCAGTTATGCAGCCGCCAGCTAAAACTGAGCCACACACAACAACTAATATTAATACAGATATCACCCCTGTCTCTGAAAATTATAGGCTTCCACGTGATTTAACTGCTCCAGGGATCCAGCAACGTCAACCCGAACTCGAGGCCCCACCTGGGAATGCCCAGGTAGTTCCATTGGGGCCTCCAGAGGGAGCAGCAGAGACAGTTACTCTGACTGGAGCTGCTCTTCCAACTGAGCTGCGCAGGTCCTCAAGGAATAAGACATGTCCTTCATACCTCAGGGACTATGTATGTTAATTTGGAAGAGCCCATCTAAAAGGGGAAGGGTGTTGTGTTCTTAGCCTGAAATAATAAGCTAGCCTTGCCTGAAAGAGAAAGGTTAAAGTCAGGTCCTCTGGCTGAAGCGAGAAAAAGCTGGACTCTGATTGACTAGTTCACTGGTCAATCAGATAGCTGTCAGTGAGCTGGCTGCTTGATGTTTAGAGCTGAAATAAAGAACTGAAGTTGTTGCAAGCCTCCTCTTGTCCCTTTATTTGCCAGACTCAACAGTTCATATTTATTTGAGAGTAGCATAAAAATATTTACAAAATAAAAATTGCAAAATTTTCCCAGTGATGGCATCAAGCACCACAATCACTGAGCTTATAATAATGGAATTCATTGTAATTCTTGGAACCCACTATCAAGCAAATGAGGAAATGACTGGAAGGAGAAAAAAAGCAACTTTCACTCACCTTATTTAGACAAGCGGCTGGATGGAGAATACATGGATGAAACTAAAGCAAAACCAGAGTCAGGCAAAGCAGGCAGAAAGCTGGAGTGGATGTTGGTGAGCTAGGTAGACTTTCCAGTCAACATCTTAGTGTAGCTTTCTGCATCATTTGCAGCATCAACTTTGCTTATTTCTTAAAGAAGCTATGAGGACTAGACCCAAAGGGTGGAGAACAACAGTATGAGATTAAAAGAATCAATGGATCTGATCAAGGAAGGAGCTAAACTGATGATCTTTTCACTAAGGCTATTTAAAAGTTCTGCAATGATTGGCTATTTATTGAATGATTTGAAAAACATTTCTAGACTTCAGAACATTAAAACAATCCCTAAATGGCTCACAGATGCTGTCTACTACTTATTCCTTGTTTCCCGTACAATGGCACTTGCAGGACTTTACTGCTTTCCTCAGGAAGCCATAAGCAACATCAGAGAACAGGTTTGCCTTTTAGGCAACCATGCAAAACATGTCAGAAAGGGGGCAGACTTGCATTGCAATGCTACAGGGATGGTTTTATTAGTCCAATCTCTTTGCCCACCCTGTGAAGGCTGCTATTACTGAAGTAAGATTTACGACTCAGCAAAAAAAATATGTCTCCCATCTTGAAATAGTAATCAAAGAATTCCAGTGCAGACAGCCCTTTCAGTAGGATTTTTAAAACCACTGGAAGGTAAATGTGAATCATCCATGTTATACTACTGCCATTACAGGAAATCACCCACCCATAGGAGGATCTAACATGCTTCATTGCTACAGCCTAAATTGAACCAAACTGAAATGGACCCATACACAGGTAGTTCTTCAATTACTGCCCTACGCACAGTCACTCAAGCCCTGGTTATCTCTCGTCTGGACTACTGTAATGCTCTCTACATGGGGCTCCACTTGATACGCACCCGAAGACTCCAGGTAGTCCAGAATGCGGCCGCATGGGGGATTATAGGAGCGAGGGGGTGCTCCCATATGACGCCTTTCCTGCGCGAACTGCACTGGCTGCCGGTGGTCTATCGGGTGCGTTTCAAGGTGTTGGTAACTACCTTTAAAGCGCTCCATGGCATAGGGCCTAGTTACCTCCAGGACCGCATTCTACCAAGTGATACCTCCCACCGACCTGTTCGCTCCCACAGAGAGGGCCTCCTCAGGGTGCCATCAGCCAGACAAAAGCCAGAGGAGAGGCTTTTCTGTGGCAGCTCCCACCCTCTGGAATGATCTCCCCATAGGTATTTAAAGAATTACTGACCTCCGTGCTTTCCGCCGTGCTCTTAAGACACATCTTTTTGTTCAGGCAAGTTTTGCCTAGCCCTACCCCCCTCCTTCATTCCCGATTTTAACGAATTAGATTTTAAATTGGTTTTAAGAATTTGTTATTTTAATATTGCCAAATAATAATATTTGCTTTTAATTTTGTTTTGAATTTTATAGATCTTTGTATTTTATTGTTGGCTGTAAACTGCCCTGAGTCCATTGCACGGAAAAAGACGGTATATAAATTGAATTATTAAATTAAGTCAATTAAATTAATCATGAGTTGCAGCTACCTAGATTTTATTTTGAGAAAAAACTACTTGATGGCAAGAGCTGAAACTGGAATAGTCTACTTGTAGGTTTTATAGATTTTTCCTCTCTTTGCATTTTTGGAAAGATTGGAGAACTACCATTCATGAATGGTTTAATTGTTTTCCTTCACACTGCAGAGGGTTGAAATGAGCATTGAAAACCATTGTAGGTTTCTATGATTGTTTAACTACACTTTTATCTATATCAAGTATTGTAATTTATTGTAATGAGTGATCAAAGCAAGGCTAAAATCCAAATTTGACTTTATATCATTACTCCAAATTATTTAATAATCTTAGTCTTCTGTCACATTAAAATTATTATTTCATAGCCCTTGGAAAGATTTCAGATGTTCAGGCTTAATTGTATTTGTCTTCAACACAATTCTGAACCTCTTACAAAAGAATGCTATGATAGAGGACCAATTCTGTCCAGGTAAACTTCTAAAAATCTTTCAGAAAAGCCTTCAGTAAAGCTTAGAAAGCACTTGGGATACAGCAACTGGAAAGAAATTTAGCAGAGGGAAGAAAGTGAAACAAACAAGGTGTTCTTTTCAACTTAGATGGATTGATGTGGAGAAAAAAATCAAGATAAAATGATCCACTGTCTCCTGCTTCTGAAAATTTTCTACTGATATCTGTTTCAAATTCTGATTCTTCAGCATTATTGAGGTTGTTTGTTATTCAGAAACTCATCTGTGTTATGCAAAGTTTTCTCTTTTTTACATGCCTGTATTTTGTTGTTACAATGTGATTGGATGTGGTTGGAAACAATCAGTGGAGAAAAGAGAATATATAAAGTTGGAAAAATCGCAATTTCAGTTGGAGTTATTATTAAACAAAGGTTTGTTAAATTGCTCTTGGGAATTGTGAATAAAAGAATAAACATGCTTAATCATGTAACTCTGAGAACAAAGACTACATTTCTTCAAAGTTCTTAGCTTTTATTTTTATACAGGCTACAGAGTCTCTAAGGTTTGTGGTTCACTTATACCCAAGCACCACTTGGCAATGTTCCAGTTACATATATGGATTCAGATTTTTCATCCTACTCCCCTTAAATTAGTCTCTGTTTTCTTTGTATACCAGGGTATTCCATTTATTATCTTCAGGGAAGAGCCTTTTTCTCACTGTATTCTTTCTATTGTTCCTGTTTCTTCAAGCTGTCATGTCTTTTCAGATAAGCCATCAAAATTCAGCCTGTTTTACCGCAACTATCATTCATAGGGACACAAGCATTTTTGTCACAATTGCTTTCTTTTACACTTTGAACAGCAGAACTTATAATAAATTTGCTAATTTTCTGTGTTTAAAAGAAGTATAAAGATTAGGAATGTTTAGTCAACATAACTTCTATTTTGAAAGTTTACATTATTTGTTTCAGGACATCACAATGTCATACAAAAAATATCAGTTAAAAACCAAAAGCCAAAATAAATTTAAAGGTTTTTTTAAAAAAATCCTTCACCTTTAGCAATTGCATAAATCTGCAAATGTGGAGTATTTGACAAGAAATTTAGAAACCATTTCTGGATCTTCCGTCCTTACATTCTCCTAATTCATTCCTTGACCATGTCAGTGAAGAGCCAAACTGATCATCAGTTTTAAGAATGTTTTCTAAATAAACAGCAATTTTTTATATAGCAAGCTTCCTCACTTTCCATTACTGATCAGCAGGGCTTTTAATGTTCCTAAAAACAAAATGGATTTCGTTGGTGCATTTAAATTGAAACCTGGAAATATAGGTAGTCTTTTGCTTTCACTTAATTTACAAAAGACCTTCAAACAAACATCTGGCATCAGACAAACACCTGGCAATGCAGCTGTAGTCTTTGCAATTGGAATAATAAGTATGTCAGACAAATCCCTTTTTTCTTGCTCTTTTTCTTGCTCATTAAAGCTAAGAGAGGTAAAATAAAACTTTGAATACATCCAGCCATAAATGATATTTCTGTTCATTTCTCCTCTGGCACAATTTTTTTTTTGCATAGTACAGAGAAAAAAAGCTTCCATTTCTCTAGTGCAGTGTATCTCTATCTTGACAACTTAAAATGTGTGGATGTCAACTCCTATAATTCTGATATTTGAAGTTCACATATCTTAAATTTACTAAGGCTGAGAAAAAGTGTTCTAGTGCAGAGGTTTTCAACCTTTTTCAAGCTACAGACTCCAAAACATGCCATTGCTACATGATGGACTCCATCCCTACAAGTTCAACTAATTACTAATCAACAATTCATGTATATTGCTTTTTCTGAATATTTCTTGATCTATCTGTGGAACCGCTGGCAACTTGCCACAGACCCCAGGTTGAAAACCTCTGTTCTAGTGTATTGAACTGCTGAACAACATTGGCATGACACAACATTCCTAGGTTGGCCTCTTGGCCATAATAAAAATCGCCATCAAGAAACGATGTCTTCCCTTGCATGTTGGGAGAAATGAGACCGCAATTCATTGCACCTTGGTGAAAACAGCATTTGAGCCTGGAATTATATTTGAGCCTATGTTAGTCAACAATAGTTTATGAAACTTAATCAGAAAACCTGACTAGTCACAACCATTTTAGAAACATGCAAATATACATTGAATTCATTACTGAAAGCTACACATGAACAGAAAAAATTCTTGAGCTGGGTTCATTCCTTTCAAAGTAAGGAGAATGTTGGCATTTGGCATAGATGATTATGGCTAAAAAGAGAGATGAATAAAATAATTAAAGAACTTCATGCAACATGCATTTGCTTAGTTGCGTAGGTAAACATGTTCTTGCTCTCTAATGCATACAGCAAAATATACAAAGAAATAGCAGACAAAGCTGCTCTTAAAATATTTTTTTGCAATAATTTTTATTGAAGTTTTCAAAGATTAAAAAAACTAATATAAACTAAGAAAAATATAAAAAGTAAAGAATGATCAAAGGCAGGGGGGAAATGCATCACGTGACACGGTGCTATGAGCAATCCTGTAGCTCTGTTGTCCCTGTCATAAGATTTGTAGGTCAGTCTCAGCTACTCACAGGGGTTAAAGGCCATAGGCCATGACCTGTTGATTTACCAAAGTATGATCAACCCACACAAATTATAAGCGTAAGAGAGTCCTGACAACTTCAATATGATAAGCAATGAGAGCAATTATTTGTGACATGTGAAACCAGTGTGAAAACATAATTCTGTCACTGCATGACAAGGCATTATTAGCAGGGCAAGCAGCAGCTTGAAGGGGAAATGGCTTTCAAAAACTCAGAGAAAAAGGAGAGGGCAGAGAATAACCGAGCTACTCTAACAAATTGGGTCATAGCTTAGCTTTTCTGAGTAATGGGCTTTTTACTTAGTAGAGAGGGGAAAGGAAATTGCAGACAGAAGCTTACTGAAGACTTACTAAAGTCATTACTGATATTGTTAGATGCAGATTTGTAAAAACCTATCTTTGTTTGCAAATTTGATGTAAATCTATAATAAACATAAGCAATTTATACATTTCTAAGGAAACTTACTTATAGACAAGCTTGGAAATAGACATATTTTGTTCAAACAGAAAGACTTAATTTCTGAAGAGAAAACTACCAGGAAACTTTAGAAAAAAGAAGTCCCACCATTCAAGTTTGCAAAAGCACATAACCTACTAGAAATAGATTTTCAAGCTTTTTCTGGTTCTGGCTGTACACAAGTAAACATTTGATATGAGTGACTATACAATTTTAGATCACTGTTGAGTTCATTTTGGTGCTTTGTAACATGTTATGGGTTGATGACAGCCATTTTGAGAAGCAACATATTCTTTTCCTGCATTGTGCGGGAGCATACACAACACATTTCCACATATGTTCCATGTTTGGAAAACTCATACTTACTTAGTACACGGATCATTAATTTTAGTACTTATTTTACTGAGTTTTTCCTTCCATACAATTACTCTGAACACAAAAAGTGTTATGTGATGTGACACCTCTATGAAATATCAATTTGGTCTAACTATTATTGAACCAATTTTATTAAAAATTAAATGTAAAAGAAAGCAAATGATGATTGTATTTTCTTCTAGTCAATAAGCAATAATTGGCTTATGTGCTCCTTTCTGGACAGCATGAAGGATTTGTGATTTATTTTGTCCAAAATTCAAAGAACAAAATTAATTTGCGGCTAAGATTAAAATACTCAGCCATAGACATAGAGAGCCTCAAACCCTGATAGCTAGTTGTTACTTTGACCAAATAATCTTTCATGTTTTCTTGATTGCTTTATATAAATTGAAATGGAAATAGTGATTATTAAGATGTGTCATTTATTACTTTAAAAGTTTTTGCATGTTATTGAATAATAGGCACAATTAGAGTTGATTTTGTGCTTCATTATGGTTTTCTAGGATCTAAGACAAAAATTAAAAATGTAAAGAGCTGAAATTATCTTTTTTTTAAAATCTAGATTGCCTTGGATATAGGCCAAGTTCTCATAAAACTCTACTTTACCACCAGCTGTACAATATGCAACATACCAGTCATGCAGGGTGGACTATCCTTCAGCTACTTGACAATCTCTCTCTAACCCCACACAATCTAGGCAATAAAAACAAGGAGAATATCTGAGTTCCTGGAGAACTGCCATGAGCTGGGGTTAGGGCATGAATTGTGCAGACCAATGTGGTTACATTGCAACTGTGTTTATCTTTGGGCTGTTATATCACAAACATGGGCTTGGAAAGGTCAAAGGACAATTAGGTTGCAGAATAAAGATTCCTTCTTATACATACTTCCTTTTGCCAGAAATCAGCTTCTATACCAGAAAATTGTGCAAAGAAAATAGAACTGACAGATAAATGATTAATATAACTGGCATGTGAATTCTGTTAAGTTTAGTCTCTCTTTTTTTACTTTTATACTGTTTTTGTTTTAAAATTTTGTTAGCCATCTAGGAATACTCACCAGAGGAGAAAGGTGAGTTATAAATCAAAGGCAAACATCATTTTGTCAGAGCTAAAGAACTTATTAGATGTTCAGTCTTCATAAATAAATAGTACTAGCACTTCACTCAACCAATGTTTTGCAAAAACAGCCTGTTTAAATAAATTAGCAGTGTCATTTGGTGCCACAGAGTTTGATTAAATTTTTACAGTTATAATATTTAGCAATTGCAAATTAGAAGGGAATAAAACCTATTGAACCAAAAAATATACTGTAGATGTGGCTTATTCCTATCTATATTCACCATACTGGCTTTTATACTGCTTTGATTGCTAAAATCAAATTAAGTGTTTACACTAATAATTTTAAATCCTATAACTTAAATAGAAACAACTATAGACTGGGTGTACATAACACAATAAACCCTGATTTAGTTCATTCTTAGCTTTACGTGATACACATTTTAACATTATAACTTGCCATCATGAAGTAGATAGCTATGTCTCATTCAGCACATCATAGTTTTAATTAAGTGTAAATGGAACTGAAGTGTACTGTTATATTTCTTGGAATGTACATTTTAAGAATGTTGCTTTTATTCTATAGAAAGTATTGTCAAGATATTCCAAAGATGCTTTTTTTTTCAAAAGGCAACTGGACTGACTTTCTTTTTCTTTTTTTCTCTTGAAGGTGTTTCAAGGTAAAAGAGGCCATCTATGTTCAAACTGAACAGCCCTTTCTCAAAAGAGGGGGAGAATCGACACCACCTATTTCCTGTTTACAGCACAGTCCTTTCAGCAGTTCCAAAGAGATTGGACACCTATTTGCACTCAGGTGACCCTGAGGACGCCCTGAGTCCTTCGGGAGAAGGGCGGTATATAAAT
>JANHFO010006187.1:7649-22529 GCA_032468095.1 Pareas carinatus | reverse complement strand
GGGGGGAAGGGGAGGCGGGCTAGAGGGGAGGGGAGGGGGAAATGTTTTATGTTTTATGTTTGTGGGTTTTGTGTGTGTGTGTGTTTATAAAACTTTTCAATAAAAAAAACATTGTCATAAGTAATCATAGATCACTCATATACAGATTTACATGCTGTTTTACATTCAGTAAAAGTAAATTTAGGTTGAATTTGCATTTGGTTGGGAATGAGAGAAAGTCAATGTCATAAGACATGTCATTTAAAAACAGATAACAAAACACCTTCATACAGTTATTGGAATGCGAGGTAAAGCCCAAACTCTGACACATATAGCCCTAATTAATGTAATAAATATTTAAAAGTGCACATACATTTCTCACCAAATAGCATTCAACTAACTTACACAAAACAAGACTCATTAAAGGTATCATAAAAACAAACCAATTAAGAATTTGAAGACAATTGATAATTACAAGCTATGCCTGTATTGATGTTTTATTTACAATTCAGAAAAACGGTGGGAATGTATGAACCTTTACTAATCACTTAAAACACTTAACAGAAGAATGTTAATGAGTTTCCATTGGAAAATATTTTACATATAGACATAATCACACTCTCCCATTTTCTGTTTTCATTTCTGACTATGATATACCTGATTAACTTTCATGGAATTTATAAGACAGTTCCTCTTTGAAAATTTTGAATGGATCTCTGGTATTCATCCCAGGACATTGTGATTCTCCTCATAACTATGTGAATGCTACTTGTTTTGAATACAATCCTGATAATTATGGTACATATACAAATCAAACTCCAATCCATCCTTATTTAGGGAAAAAAGAGGTAACTGACCTTAAGCTGGGCTTATCTTACTGTGACTACATGCATACAAACTTGCAGTCTAATTGGCAACTGTATCGAGAGTAAAGGTAAAGGTAAAGTTTCTCCTCGCACATGTGTGCTAGTCGATCTGACTCTAGGAGCGGTGCTCATCTCCATTTCTAAGCCAAAGAGTCAGTGCTGTCCGAAGACTTCCCTGTGGTCATAGGGCCAGCATGACTAAATGCCTAACGCACATGGAGAACTGCTGCCTTCCCACCTAACTAGTCCCTATTTTTCTACTTACATTTTTACATGCTTTCAAACTACTAGGTTGGCAGAATCTAGGGCGAGTAATGGGAGCTCACTCACTCCGTTATGTGACATTAGGGACCTTCTGATTGTCGGAATCAGTGTCTTAGCCACTGAGCCGCTGCGCCCCATGTGTATGGAGAGTAGTTTGCAACAATTCTGCTTTATATTCATTCACAATTCTAATTTTTAAAGTTTACTTCTACATATATTTGCTTATTTTTACTATGTTCTATGTCACTTTTCACAAAGGTTTTTGGTATGAGTTTTGAAACTTCAGCTGAGTTAGAGTATACTTTCATACTTGGCACAAGTGGTTTACAGTGGGAAATTAGGGTTGTTCCCAGTATCAAGCTTTAAAATATTTCAAGGATTGACATCCTAATTTATAAGTTCAGTTCTCCTAAGGGCTTGAAAGGAGTATGTGCAATTTGGAATATTAATCAGAGAATGAGCATGGTATTTTTATTACACCACTGTTTATTACACTGCTGAAGGACTTATTTTTGATTGTTGCATCATCTCTTTCTGAATGAGTGACATCTAGTTTTTAAAATAATAAATGTTAAATAACATGGCACAATTTGGATAAATGAACACATCAACAAAATTCATATACATTCCAAATAATTCACTAAGGCGTTTCACTAAGGCATTTCAAATTTTCATTTCTTGCTTTTCCAGGTTACTTGATTCTTAGAATTTTTAATTTCTTTCTCCATAGTTAACTCAAGCACAGTCTTACCATATTTTCTCAAAAAAATAAATTGTACTGAGTTAAGTCACATTTGCTCTGAGTTGTAGTCTTAATGACACATACAATAGGGCATCAAACCTAAAATGGCAATATAGCATTTGAATCCAGTGTTATACAACTATTTTAGAAGCAGATCACTGAAAAGGTACTTTTTCTCAGATTAAATGCAATGTGCCTGCTTTAATTGATACTTTTAATTTCGATAAGGAATCTAAGAAGATCTGAATGGGTGGCTTTCATTGTGTCCCATATTCCTTATTCACTACACTTTGAATATTATCTTTTTTACACTAGCCTATTATGAAAAATGAGTTTCCATTTTCATGCTTTTTGTTATATGAAAGAAATACATCACTTGGACTGATGGCACTTTTTCAGTAACAGCATCAACTTATAAATGAAAAAAAATGTTTGTTTCCTGCCTTTACAGTTGGTCACTGCAGGTCTTTTGCCAGTTCCTAAAATGGCGCTCAGTACAATAACTTGAGTACTAAAGAAGTTCTTCTTATGCCAATATTTAACTGGCAGGAAGTGCATGCATGTCTACCCCTCCAGAGAGACTTTAAATCAACACTGTGCTGCAGGGAAGAATGAAAAGAGTTCCTTGAAAGGGCTATAACCCTATTATAGCCCATTGTAATGAAATGTGTTCCCCTCAAGAGCCACAGAATTGTATTATCTTGAGGCTTGGCTTGTTAACAGCCTATTTTTCAGGAACAGGTGGAGCTTTTATTCTGGCTTTGTCCTATCTGGTTTTGAGACTGGACCTAGTCAAACAAGCTCCTCCAGATTTTCACATTTGCCCAAAAATAACCATACAAGAAAATGCAAGCCCATATTATGACAATATAGCTTCCAGAATAGGGATAAATATTGTAATACAACTGCCATTCATGTATAGGACTGTATTCACAACAAATGAATCCATATATATATATATGTACACACATACATTTATACACACACACTGCCAGAAATTTTGGAGGTGGTGAAAAGTGCTTTTTTTCTGAAGAGGGTTGTTGCATATAAAAATATGTTAAATTTTTCATAAATATTTTATTCAAAACCAAAGTATGAGATTAGTTAATTCCCATGGATGTGAAACTGAATACAACATGGCTGATTCGTTCACTTAGTTGGTTCAGCCCATTTTGCATTAGAATTCTTTGGGGTGAGGAAACAGCTGAGATTTTAAAAAGCAAAGTAAATAAGCTTGATAGGTATTAGCAGAGAGACCTTGGTAACAAGAATCGTGCAAATACGAAAGCAGTGTGCAAAGATGCAGCAATGAACACAAAGCCATACACCCACAGAAGGTAAAGCATATAAAGAGTTTCATATACAAGATATAGGCATAGTCCAATATTCAATGTCAAGCAACAGTCCAATACGTCATACACAGTCAAGCAGTCAATGCAGTAGAAATTAGCCAGAATAAACAGCAAGCAGAACAGTAGCACCGGAGCACAGATACAGCAATGGAGAGAGAGTAGTGCTCTCTGGCTTCCTGCTTTAAAGCAATCCTACTTCTTGCATCTAATCAGCATCCTGGTCTCAGTAATTGCAATGAGTCATCATGGTTTATAGCCATATATGGTAAACCAACTGTTTGGGTTCTTAAAGTAACCCTAAGAAAGCTTATGACTTTTACTTATGGTTTATTATTCATTGTGCAATCAGCCTGAGAATGGATTTGGAATTTTCATCCAACTATTGAGTCCTTCCCAAGGACCTGGCATAGGAATTTGTTGTTCGATCATATTAAAGGTATTTTTGTGGGATGTGAACTGTTCCAAGAAAGGCTGCCTATTGTGTATGACAGATGGTGATTTTGTCAATGTTAAAGGTGTTTAAGTGGTACTCCAAATGTTTTTGGACTGCACCTGAGGTGCTTCTTACTATTAATACCATCTTTTCTCAGTTATTCTACTTCTATTTGCAATTTTGTAATTTTCTCCAGTTCTTTCATTTCTATTCTGCTGTCTCCAGGTACTGCTAAGCCATTCACTATCCACTATCCAAAGCAGCAAGAAGAGAAGGGAAGATCTTCAGTAACCTGCAAAGGGAGGGCTTACACCAGATTTGTTTCATGAAATGTTTGAGCAGTTGGGCTGTAAGTTAGCAGAATTACATATTACTAAATTGCCAGCTTTTGAAAAACTTATCAGTTTGAAAAAGGAGACGAAAGAAGAAGTTCAGAGTATTGAAAATTCTGTAAAACGTGTCTGACAATATAAAACAAATTAATGACAAAATAGAAAGTAAGTCAGAAGATATAGACAAATAATTGAAAAGAGAACTAGATAATCTGCCTCTATTGGAATTGAAAGTAAAGGAACTTTGTTTGAAACTTAGAACAATCCCAGAGGATTCTGATGAAGATATTAGAGAAAAGTTTCGTAGAGTCTTAACATTTTTTTATTGAGATGAGGTGGATACAGAAGCAGAAATTGATATAGAATATAGTAAATAGAATAGATACAAGATTTGTGAGAATAAGAAATATTCCAAGAGATGTTTTTGTGCACTTAGTCAGGGAGAAGACAAGGGATCATGTTTTGCTGAAACATTTCAATACAAGGGTGAAGATTGATAATACAGAGATAATTGTTCTCAAATAAATTATTATTAAAATTATTTGTAGGGTTGGAAAGAGAACAATATAGCATTGACACCTAAAGAGGGATGTGATTTGACTTTAGCAAGAAGCTAAAGTCCAATATCATTGCTTAACAATGACTGCAAGTTGTTCACAACAATTCTAGCTAATATACTGAAAATAATTTTGCAAGAATTTATGGGTTTTTATCTAAAAATCTGTTAAAAGACAATTTTAGAAATGTACTTGACATTTTGGAATATTTAGAGCAAAATACTGAAAAACAAGCCACATTGATTTTTCTCAGATGCAGAGAAGACCTTTTACAATTTGGACTTTCTCAGATTTTGAAGATATGAATTTTAGAGAAAACTAAGTTTCCAAGTTAAGACCTGGAATAATTTTAAAAAGATATATTAAGATAGGTGAAACTACAACTGTCATTGCTAGGGAGAATTTCTATAAGGTCTTTCCTAGAATGATGTTTTTGTTTCAGACAATATCTGCTTTGACAACTGACGCACCATTTAAACATTGGTAGAAGGATATATCTAAATTTGTGAGGCAGAGGAAATAACATGAGTTAAATATATGGTGGACAAAATGCAAAGAAAAGAGAAGGATTGGGTTTACCTGATATGAAATTGTATTTTGCAACTCACTGTTTGAAAGAGAGAGAAATAGAAGACTTTTGAAGTTGAGGAACAGATTTGGATGGCATGGATATCTTTGGTACGATAAAGTCAAGGTTAATATGTATTTTAAAAATCATTATGTTAGACCATATAAGTCAGAGACAAGATCTGCAGGCCAGATTCAGCCTGCGGCCTGTGTCCATCCAGCTCATGGTGCTGCTCTGAAGATGGTGAGGGCCTTGGCTCCAGCCCACCTGGAAGGCCTATGGGAGGCCACAGAGGTAGGTGGAGTCCACCAGAATGCCTGCCAGAAGGCCCACAGTGGGCCACAGAGGTAGAGGGAGTCCTCCGGGAGGCTTGTGGTGGGCCGCATTGGAGTGGGTGGCCACTGGAAAGTCCACAGGTGGGCTGGGGGCTGCCGGAAGGCCTACAGGTAGACTGGAGGGGCACTGGAAATGCCACAGGTAGGCCGCAGATGTTTGGGGAGCACTCCAGGTGGTCCACAGCAGGCCGTATGTGGGGTGGAAAGGCTGATGGGAGGGATGGGGATGCTGTGGTGAGTGCTGGGAGAGTAACTGGAAGGGTCATGGCAAGCAGTGAGGCTACATGGGGTTGCAGTGAGCACTGGGGAGCACGGTGAGTGCTGTGGGATGCTGGGAGGGCCACTGGGAGGCAATCGAGGCTGCAGTGAGCACTGGGAGGGGCACAGAATGGCTGCACAGGGGCCATTGCAACTGCATGGGTGTGTGGTGGCGATCTTGGGAGAACAGCTGGTGATTGTGGGGGGTGATTGTGGGGCCAGTGATCGTGGGGGCAGTCGGCAATTACGGGGGCATTGTCCATGGGAAGGTGGCCTGTAGTGGCTACGGCAATAGCAGTAGTGGCCCTCAATGAAATTGAGTTTGACACCCCTGTGTTAGACATACCATATTGATAATATAAAATAGATATAAAGTCAGGTGGTACTTAAAACATTTTTATGGCTCTCAGCACAAGAAGCAAGAAGCATAGTAGACAAATACAAATAGTAGGCAAATATAAATAGTTAACTTCATGTGAAATACTAGAATTTTATCAAGGAAAATCTGAAATAAAACCAAGGCAAGAACTGGTGGCAGAAGATATAATCTGCAATGTTTTTGCTTATTTACAATTAATAGAAAAAAATTAAAGTAGACAAAAATTCATCTTTCTAAACATTGTAAGACTAAATTTAAAATGGAATGGTTTACAAATTATAAACATGTATTTGTATGAAACAAAGGGAAAGTATGTGACTGGAAGGATTAAAATTTATGCTATGTTATAATCGTAAAAATAATTTTATAAAATGATGCATTGCCCAAAAAATCATCTCAAATGTATAAAGTCGACTTTTCTAAAATGTAAGCAACAAGAAGGGACATTTTACCATGTTTGATGGTCATGTAATGAAGCTAGAAATGTCTAGATTCAAATACATACATTAATTCAGAGAATGTTAAAGATTAATATACAATCGAGAAGTAGTTAATAAAAATGATAGAACTTGCATAAGTGGATTAATTGGCTTCTTTGATCAGATAAAAGATAATATTTACATTATTGCTTACTGGCATCCCCTTATAGACTTTTTGCATAAAACAGGGAAAAAATGAACTTATTTTTATAAGTTATTTTTAATCATTTTAATGATTAGACAGGATAGGTTATTGAAAGAAGAGAGTTATGTTATAATTATAACATCTAAGGTAAATTTATAATTGTACTTGCAACTGCTTAAAATCGAAACTACTTCTTTGTATCTTTTTAGCTCTTATTTTTTTACTTATTTTCTTTTACTCTACTGTCATTTATTCTTTCTTTTTTATTATGTTCTTTCTTTTTCTTACTTTATATTAGTTTGTATTAGTTTTTAAGCTTTCTTTCTAAAATCTTTAAAATATATAAAAGTATTTGCAACATACGACATTGCAAAATAAAGAAGGTGAGGCTATACATACACATATACTTGGGCATATAAATCTGTTTCCTGCATCAAAATTGCAGATCAGTTTGTGTTCATGTGTCCCCTAACTGCTTGTTCATTTCTCATTTTGAAGCATGAATCACAAAAAATTGTTCTGCATTATGTTATCACTCGCTCACTCGCTCTCAAGCTCTTAAAAACAATTTCTCAATAGCAAGACAAACACTTGAACAGCTGTTCACTAGGAAAAACCAACAAAAAATGACACATTTTAAAATGTCTTGTAAAATATATCAGCTTTGGGGCCATGGGTACTGCAGAATGGAATTTCTGTCACATATCGGAGAAGGCGAATGAGTACAGAACTGCAACTTTCTCTTATAATAGTTGGACTTGCATTATTCCATTAAGTATAATCTTACCAATAATAAGAATCCCTGTTGTAACAGTGCTTTTGATGTGTAATAAATTTATATTCAAAGAATTTTGACATATCCAGTTGGGCATAACTATTTTAGTTAAAAATTTATATGGTCAAAAACAAGATTAAAATAACCCAAGCAAATTATGATGAAGTCAAATCAATTTTAAGATTATTAAGTTTAATGACTACAATTCCATTAAGCAACAATTTTGCTTTTTTCCTTTTTTTCTCTGTAAAACAATTAAAAAGAATTTGCTTAATTTTAAAATTGAATGTCCTAATAGGTATTTATTATTTTTTCCAACATCTTATTTTTCAAGTTTTAAAATGATTTTTAAAAAACATATTGGTATATTCAATTCAACTTAACTAAAAATAGAAAATTGGCAAGAGAATGTTTAATAATAATAAAAAACAAAACCTGCCATTTTAGTTCACAAAAGTCATTCCTATTTTAAATGATAGTTGCCAAATGATTTTCTTTCTTAAAGTATTTGATAAAATTGTGCCATATAACAATTTTAGAATACTGTAAAGAAAAAGAGCTGACTGTGTTTTTTTCTGAAATACATGTAGAATATCTTTAAAATGAAATGCAGATGCTTATTTATATATCCTTACTGCTTTTTTCTAATTTATATCTCCTTTAAAAGTTAACATTGAGAACTAGTGCTAAGTGTATCCTAAATGTAGCTATCTGACATAAAAATAATTCATAAAAAAACAAAAACTGCAGCTGAATGTATTCTGTATATCAAGATTCTTTAATGCTAAAGTTAGTCACAAGTCAATGAAAAAAAATCAAAGAAAGCAACGATTCATAAATAAAACAGGGTCTTTTTTAACAAAATCTTTGAGACCGATATACTAACATCATTTGCTGCAGTGTTATAATTTGAAATATAGATTCGTTACTTCGTGTAGCTGAAGAGCCAAAGGCATTAATCTCATTATCAAATAGATAAAGAAAAGAATGAACTTCTTGCGAGTTCTAGCTTCTTCTCCATTTTACCCCTTTCAGTGATATTGTTTGATGTTATAACCTCCAGTAGTTTGCAAATCAAATGAAACAATAGAATATCCAGGCAACAGAATAAAAGCTAGATATATTTCTTTATTTCTTATTTAGTTCTAAATAGACATTGATAAACTGCTCTGCTTATGTTACTTTATCATCCCTTAGTGGCGTTTCAGGGATAAATATTTTCTCCAGCTTCCTTGCATATTGCTAGGTTAAATACCAACTAAGTCTTCAAGCTGCACTGGACACAAACAAACCATTTTCTGATTATCTATATCCAATCTTCTTTTAAAGAGATTTGTGCTGACAAAACAAATGAAAGAGTTTGAAGACAATTAAGATAACACTATTGTCCACATTCTATGGGGCCAAGCATGTCAATGAGCTGCCTATGATTCTAAAGGAGCTTTTAAAAATAAAAGTCTTGCCTTTTTCTAAACATTTCAGTCATATATCTGAATTCATGTGCTGGCCTTTTACAGAAATTAATAAATGTTTTAGCAGGCAATTACAAGAAATGTGGTGAAAGACTTTGGGTGAAATTTCCATTGCATCTAGTGGTTGAAGAATTTCCCTCAGAACTCCTTCTTTTGCAAAATTTGAGTAACCTGTAAAATGCTGTCCTTACACACTAAATGAGCAATTTGTTCTTTAAGGTCCTGGGTAAAATACTCAGTTGTTAAAGATGATTCTCCTCTACCCTCATTTCAGGTCTTTCTAAATTATGGATGCAGAAAGCAGCTGTTCTTTTAAAAAGAGCTATTAGAAGTTACCTTCAACAGGATGGAAATGACTGAAGTACTAAAATATTATTAGCCGCAACAGAGATTATGACGGTGATGCCTGTGTGTGGTGGGTGATGCTGTGGCTGTAAGAGTAAGAATGCCACAATGTGAATTCTTCTTTCAGAAAATTATATAATTCCCCAATGCCAGGCAAAGAGATAGTTGTTTATTGGCTATTAACAAGAGGAACGCGAGATCAAGAAATAATGCAGGTTTTTGAAATCAGAAATGAATAAAAATATCAGACTCTTTGTGGTGAACAGCATGTTTAATTGGCTCAGAGAAAGACACTACAAAGAATGAGAAATATTTCCTTTCTTCTGAAAACTGAGTTGTGCTTGATCTGAAAGTTGTTCAAGAAACCAAATAAATAAATATAAATGAAATGAGATGAAATGAAATGCTCTTCACAAAGCAGCTAATGAAGCTTTGAAAATCACACAGAAGAGCACTGTGGGAACTGAATTGTTAAAATAAGGGAGTTTGGTAACATATAGAATATGTTATTCCTTCTGTGTTGTAATAAATGAAACATACTTGAGTTTTAAGTAATAGCAGTATAACTGAACTCCTGCTCTAAACAATTTTACTTTTTAGCTATTAACCCTTTCAAACGTATTATTTAAAAATTGATATTATTTGTGGGTTAATAAAAGCCTTGGCCTAATTGTAGCTTGATTTATGCATGCAATTGTAGCTTGATTTATGCATGCAAAAAGTACTTACAAATTGTACAGTGTAGTTTAGACTTGCAGGACTATAAACAAATTGAAAGTAGTATACTTTATCCAGTTCCAACCAAATATTTGACTATTCTGCAACACATATCTCCAAATGAGGTATTCATTCTAAGTTATACTTTACTGCCACCTTCTGTTTCAGTTTCCTACAGCTAATAAGTCCATTGAAAACAAAACATACAAGGAAATAATTCAGGATTAATATATTTAATTCTAATTAGGCTGTGCTTATGTGTTACTAAAAATACAATTCTTTGAGCTTTTTGTGGCACAAATCGAATTTTGATTAAAGTTAAAAATTGAACTCAAGGATTTTGTGGCTATTTCTCTTTGGTTTTAATTCAAACGATTAATGTTGATACAAGAAAGCGAACCAATGTTTAGGTATCAATAACAAATATGTATAAATCAAGTGTTCATAGGCCCATCCCATCCTTCATTTTTTTTAAATTTAGCAAAACAATAGTAGAGCAATGAAATACCATTAAAAGGATAGAGAGAGAAAAATATAATATGGAGATGTCTAAAATAACAACTACAGCAAATTTCCTGGAAAAATGAGAACTTTTGATAACAAGCATCTGTCAACCTGTCCATCGACATTAATAAAAGATCTACTCAAGTGTCTCTATAGTATAGTAAAATATGTTCTCTTAGGAACTTGGAAACATGTACAGTATACAATTTTGAAATAATTTTTGTGGCTTGGCATTTGAAAAATTGCAGAAGGAAAGCTGACAGATTTCTGACATTTAAACAGTATTTTGTTTGAAAATTCATAATTGTATTTGTCAGCTATTACTCTTGTGAAAAATGCAACCCAATAATAGTTTTCACAAATTTCTCAGCCTCACACACCCAAAAACATGTTTTGTCACTATAGTGTTCACTTGGGTTTTTTCCTTTCCTAAAAATTGTCTCTTAAATCCCTTCTCTCACAAAAGACTGGCTCTCAGTTATTTTTATACCAGTTTTATGAGCCTAAAATGACCACAGAAAAATTAGGCACAGAGTACTTTTTGAAGGCATATTTGAAGTTTTGAAAGCATGTCACCGAGACTCTCACAATTGACAGTTGCTGTTTATAAAGTTGGTTGCCATGCTAAGGTATGGCCAATAAAGATACATTATTTTCAGATTTTTCCTCTAGAACCCATGATTTTTTTATTATTTAGATTACCATTTCCCCTTTCTTCTTTAATGAGCACATTTCCACACAGAGCATAAGCCTCCCTTTTATAAGAATGCCTCTGGTGCTTCTATTGGGTCAATATGGATATTTAAACATAAAAATGATGCTAGAGATTTTGCTCAATATCATGTCCTTATACATTTTAATGATACAGTTTGAGTATGAAGTTCACTGGAAACCAGGGAAGTATCCATACGTACATTGGCCACAGTATGTGCAATATTTCACTTTCTCCCTACAGTGGATTTTCATCAAATATGCACTCATATGATTATTTTTGTTACTCACTAACTGAACTAAATGTACAGAATGCATAGACATTATATGATGACATTGTACTTGGTATATTAGATCAAGATAGATGAGCACTATGATATCGTTGCTGAAGTATTTTATCAATGAAAGAGCAAAACAGAAAAGGCTGTAATGATGAAGCCTTTAAGGCTAATATTTTCAATACGTTCTTCAGTTCAGTCTTTGTTAATAGCAATGGATCCAGTCCAACATTTTCTAATCATACTAATATTGATTGTAACAATCTTTTTTATAAGAATTTTATTCATTTTTATGCAAAGAAACAAAAAAAACAATGTGCTTGCATATTTCAATCAACATCAACCAACTAGTTACATTTCAAACTTCTTTTATCAGTGTTTGTCAAAATTATTAAAACTATTTCCTACTTACTCCTTCCATTTCTTTAGTCATCTATCCAGTTTTTTAAGTCCATTTCCAAAAAGTTCCAAATATTTTCTTAGTTTATAAAACAACCTAGATTCATTAATACATAATTCACAAATTAACAAATTAATAATTTTAAATATCTGAACCAATTAATTAATATCATATTTACATTGTTATTCTCCAATATTCTCCATTTTGCCTCCTTTCCATATTAATGTTTTCATTGTACTCATGGTCATTCAAACTCCAATTGCTGATACTTATATGTTTCTAGTCAAAGACCTAACCTCATGTAGATTTTTTTTCCCTATCCATATTTCCGAGATATCCTTCATATTTAAATCTGTTTTAAACATCCAAAACCTTTGAATAGTTCTCAATCTTAAAATCTTATAATAATAATAATATCTTAATAAAATCAATACATATTAACACATTTATCAATTCCATATCTCTACTATATTTTACGATATTTTTATCTGTCCAATTTTTTTCCATAACTTTCATAATAATATCTGTCTTCTGTTTTCATTTCTGTTGGTATTCCCATTCTCTCTACATGTTTTTTCCCAATCTTACTTGTGTTTTTTCAGTAGTGCCTTGAACTGCTTTAAGGATGTCTTGTAGGTTTATTTTTTCTGCTTATTTCTTATAATGTTCATGGGGGTGGTTGATACTCCTTTTTTGAAGATCTTGCGCCATCCTTTAAACCTTCTTTTGATTTTTGATTTAAGATTCATTTTTCCATTGTTCCCTATAGCCATCTTTCCAGAAACCTGCTGCTTTATTTCTGTTGCTTTCAGTTCTATTACTTTCAAATTATCAATGTAATTATTATTAAAGTTACAGTCATCTGTTTTTTTCTTTACTCAAATTCTTTTCTTTGGATTTTTCTGTAAAAGTTCCATCTATTTTTTGTATTAGTTTGTTGATTTCAGCTGTAAATCCATCCATCAGTGTTAATATCATTTCATTAATCATTTTCAATTTTTATTTTTAACTTCTTTTCTTTGCAGTTTGGTTAGTAATCAGCTCTGGAGTTTTTTCTCTATATCTTTCGCTGTTACACTGTTTACTCTCCTCTTGCTAGAATCCACATCTAATTACAGTTCAAGGTCAGGTTAGGCTTTCACTTTTCTCACACACCCCAATCTTCCTCCTTTTTCTTAAAAAGGCCAGCAAAGTTTTAAAGGTTTTTTTTAATTCTGTCCCATAAGCATAGTAACTTTAAATTTTAGTATGGATAGAAAGTCATTTCAGCTCTAGATATTTTATTTTAGCTTTAGGCTTTTCGTTTAAAAATTAATCCCTTCTGTTTGCATTTATTATTTTTTTCCCTTCTTTCAGATGTTAATTTTTCTCAAAGATCTCTCAAATCAGGTAACATGGTCTTTTGGTGTAGGGCTTTAAACTCACCCAGTTGGTTGGTTGTTGATTTTCAGCTTTTTTGTGGCTTGAGCCCAAGCCGCTTTAATCCTTTGCTTCTGGCTCATCTGTGGCTAAACGCTGCGAGTCCGCAGCACAGCTAGGCAAACCTTTTGAGGATTTCTTTCCCAGTCCCGGGACAGTCGCCACCTCCCCTGGGACTGTGGAACATCCTCCCTTCATTGCCTCTCTGGGGCAACTGGCCTACCTACTGTCAGGCAGTTCAACTTGGTTCGGCTGAAGAGCCTCCCGAATTTGCTGCCTCGTCGCTGCGCTGTCCAATATTTTGCTGTTTTGAATGCTTGTGATAATGTCACAACTTTTCTACTACAGCAGGTTTTTTCTGACATCCTCAAAAAAGATACTGTAAAGAGGGAGAAACTGCAGAAAAGGGCAATCAAAATCATTTAAAGAATTGAAAGAACTTTCCTACAAAAAAGGTTAATTCTTTTTAACAGGGAAAAATGATGAATAAAGGGAGACACAGGAGAGGTATAGAGTGCTGGTGATAATGGGGTTTGCTCTTTGTGCCCTCCTTGGTAGGTCCTTGATTATGCTATTGTAAGGTTCCTTTTTATTCCTTGAGTCTCTGGTGATCCTTCCTCAGTCACTCCTGTCACTTAAGTATTCATAAACCCAGGTTTGTAGGTATAAAAAATTAACGCTTTATTGTGATGGCCATCTGCAAGAAGCGGGTGTCCAAGTTCCTCTGTTGACAGCTTCCAGAGGAAAATGGCACACACAATCTTTTCTTTCAGCTCTTATACATTTCTGCCATGAGAACATAAACAATTATCTCATTTCTTTCTTACATGGCTCTCATCTCCCCCCACATTCCTTTCACTCCCTTTTTCCTTCAAAACCTGTCTTCCTCTTGCTTGTTACAAAGCTTGTTAACATCAAAGAGATAAATAGATAAGTGTGTCATGAGGTAAGCTAGCTATGATAATACATATTTATGCAAATTAATTAGCATGACTTTTCGTTCACATCAACCATCTTTTCCACACGAACTTTCTTTAAACCATTACTTAAAACTATCTGCTTTCAGAGAATGTACAGAATTCTCTGTTAGTTACTCAAAATAAAACTTTTCTCTAAAGCATATACAAAGCTACATGATCTCTCTAGATGTTTGCTAGTCTATTACACACTTAACTTTAAAGCACTGAGTCTATAAGTTTATATTTTTATGTCTACTGATGCCAAGCTTCCAGGAATTATCTAACACTTTTTGAATTTGTCTTGGTTCAGAGTTTCCCAGTTGAAATCATGAATGAGTCTGTCCATGTGTTGTGAGATTTAGCAATTTTCAGCATTCTTCTTACTTCTAGTTGGTATTCATCCTAATATTTTTGTTAATGTTTCTATAGAATATACATATAAAAACTATCAGAAAGAAAGAGAGATAGACGTTCAAGAAGATATAAAAAATAAAAAATATAAACACTGACTTCTGGTACCGTGTTTCCCCGAATATAAGACACTGTCTTATATTAATTTTTGCACCCAAAAATGCGCTAGGTCTTATTTTCAGGGGATGTCTTATTTTTCC
>JANHFO010006186.1:52068-62515 GCA_032468095.1 Pareas carinatus | reverse complement strand
CTGTCAGATCCAGGTTCCCTTTGTTGCTCAGGACGGCGCCCGGCTCTTCCTATCGGCTGCAAGTCATGGCAGCTACACGGCTGGAGCTAAACTGTAATTGACTTGCTTCTTTCTTTCCTATCTTTATTTTACTATATTATTTATTTTTCTGTAGCCCTTAACTTTTTAACTGTGTAAAAAAAATATTCAATACACACAGACACAAACACACAGTTATAGTCACTGGCTCCAGCCTTAACCTATGTCGACACTTTAGGAATCAAGCAGCTTTTTAAGACCTTCAAGAGGGAAATGTTCAATAAGGCAAGGACAGCTACAGCTATCCTTTTGAGATCCTACAGAATAACAGAATTTCAGGAAAGAAACTTAGAACATGTTTATAACATTCAATCTAAAATATGCAGATGACCTCTGGAAGGAGCAATTCTGATAATATCCTGGTTTTGTGCTACACAGATCATTAAAAGTGATAACCAATACCTTGAATTGCTTGGCAGTGTGGGGCTTGTAACCAATGCAGCTTGGGCAGCTGTGGGGTAATATATGCAAACCAAGGGAAGCTAAATATTATGTGATACATTCTGAACCAGTTGTAATTTTCAGATAGTCTTCAAGAACAACTTGTGTTGAACATACTACAGTAGTCCAATTAGAAAGTGACCAGGATATGAGTGATTGTGAATAAGAATGAGCATACAAGATAAAACTTTGCAAAGGCCTCCTAGCCACAGGGGGCTCCTGTTCTTCTAACAAGAGATACAAGTCCAAGAGGACCTCCACATTGTTCACTAGGAATGGAGAAGTGCTACCATGCCAAGAGTCAAAGAAGACACAACACCAACTCCAGAGTGGCCAATAATCTAAACCAATGTCATCTTGTTAGAACGAGTTGGATTCAGTTAGTCTCCACCCAGACCCTCATAGCCTCCACTCAGCACTTAAAATGACATTGTTTGTTTGGTCAGGGGTGAAGGAGTATAGTTGGCTATCATCAACATATTGATGATATGACTCCATGTTGTCAAATGACCTCACCCAACAGTTTTGTGTAGCTATTAAAGAGGAACATTGGGAAACCTGAATTCTGAGGTGTTAGACTTCTTCTCATCTCCCCACTAACCCCAACTGGAATTAATCATGGAGAAAGTAGGAGAAACACTGAAAAACAATACTGCCTGACTCCCAACCATTGAACTTGATAGTTGATGGTATCAAAAGTCACCAAGTGATCCAGAGAAACTAGATTAGTTGCAACATTCAATCTGAGTCTTTCAGAGGTCCTCCACAAACATGACCAATAATATCTCAGCATTGTATTCTATTCTGAACCCTGATTGAGGTCTGCTTCAACCAGGGCCCTCTGAAACTGAGTACCCACCACCCTCTCATCAACGTTCCTTAGAAAAAAACATCGGAGGCTGGAAATTATTCAACCCTGTCAAGTTCTAGGATGGCTTTTTGAAGGCAGTCAACACCACCCCTTCCACAATGATTTCAACCCTTTTCATATGACCTTGACCAACCAGGAGCACCAAAGGTTCAAGACACAGGTGGCTATGTTCACAGCTCTGAGGGCCTTGTTCCCAAATAACCTTTCTTAGCAGTTTTGTATACTGTAAATATTCAAAAGCAGAAGTAAGAGAATCAGGGAAAGTCTTATGATTCTGCTAATATTCCAACACTGAACAGGGAGCCAAAATATTATTCAATCCATTTATACCGAAAGTTTTATTTTATTTTATTGAACAGCATATCGTAAGTAGACAGTGATGATGATTAAAAAGAAAAAAATCTTCAACAAAATGTGCAATTGAAACCTTTCCAGTGTACACAGAACTTCTTAAATTATGATGGCCTATCTGTTATATTTCATTTTTAATACCTAAACTGCTTGCATATAAATCCAAGAAATCATTTATGAATGTATTTACGGCAGTTTTACAGGCACAATTCACTGTCACACCAGGCAGAGAGGATCCAGAGGCTTGAAAGAAACACGACTATGCAATCCATTAGAAACAGGACTAAGGGAGAAAGAATTAGAGACATTAGACATGATGACTTTTCCTTCATTTCCAGGCTCCATCTTTGTGTAGTCCTTTAGTCCTTCATAGTCACAATATATGCATATTTTAGCATGGCAAAAAAGTGCAGGTAGTCAAAGTCACTTTGATCTGTAGTTCTCTTCAACCCCACAGAATAGGACAATTAAAGATGTTAAAAATCAGGGACAGACAACCTCCGATTGCAGAAGGAATAAGGCAAATTCTTTATTTCAGAAATACAAGCTGTAATATTCTCACCTTTGACTTTTATACCAAGAGCTCTAGGAATTGTAAGAGGTTAAGTACTAGGAATATAAATTGTTGTATAAACTTATGGAGCCATCAGTTGCTGTAGAAGTCTGCAGATGAAAATTTGATTGGATTCTCATAAAGAAAGAATTTGATTCCTCACTCTTATAGTGCAGATATAGACTTCCTAAGAGTAAGAACTCAAATGTTACTATAGTAACATAACTTAATGAGAGAGGTCTACATTCCACTCAAGAAGTCTTACATGATCTATTATCTTAGACTGAGCTATTCAATGTTTCTTTCCTAAAACTGTCTTGTCTCCACACACTCAACCCTTTGGCTGTGCTGTTGTTTTTTTTAATCATTTGAAAAATAACTGCACTCAAAGTTTTGAGATTTATATACAGGAAATATGTTATAGGTTGATAAGCAAAGTCTAGTACCTAGCTTGCTATATCCTACCAGGAAAGAAAATGTTTAAGGATAGAGTGTGTGCCTGGGAAACAAGGCAGAAGGAAGTGACTGTCATTTATCTTCTCATAGAAAAAGAGCTGACTAAGCAATAGACCAAAAGGGAATACTCTCCCTACCCCACTCCTGCTGCCTCATGGTTTGAATGTGATGACGTACTAAAAACATAGACTTCAGCAGCCATTTTTATTTATATTTATTTATATTTTAATTTTTATACTGCCCTTCTCCCAAAGGACTCAGAGCGGTGTACAGTCATAATAAAAACATAAAGAACAACGACAGTATTAAAAAACCCAATTTAAAAAACATTAAATTCCTTGACGGACTAAAAGTAAAAATTCCAAATAAAATATTTAAAACCAAATTTAAGCATGACAGAGGGCTCAGGACAGCCCGGCTTGGGTGAAAAATAAGGTCTTTAGGGCCTGACGGAGACCTGGGATAGTTCATATATCCGGAGGAAGTTCGTTCCAAAGGGCTGGAGCTGCCACAGAGAAGGCTCTCACCCTGGGGGTCACCAGCCAGCATTTTTGCTGTCCTATACACTAATTCACAACTCATCTAATTTCCTGAAGTTTTCTGTGTTGTTTCATGGGTCAAAATTTAGTTCAATTTTTCTAGCATCTTCCATATACTGGTCCTTTTTTCCCTATGGGTTTCAGTTTCCTTTTCTGCAACCTTTTGCTATTTAACTCCTTCAGTAGCTGACATTCTTTGAATATCCTTCCATGTGGAGGGTCCTTTCACTTGCTCCCTCTTGGCAATGTAGGAGAACTTTTATAATTAAACCTCTTTCTTGGACCTCTTAGGAACTTTTTTGCAAGTATTTGGCAAGAATGTTAGCTTCATTTTTACTAAAGTCACATACTTTTTTTTAAAAAAAATTCTGCATCACTTGACTCTCTTCATTGAGCAGTTACTGAATTGCTGAATAATAGTTGGATTCAAAAATCCATTTATCTGGAGGGTATCTTTTATGAACAATTTTCCATCCTCAGTTATATAATAATGTATGTCTTTTTCAGTGATATATTTGAGTGAGAGCAGACTTGACTCCAAATTTGGGACATGTAAAGAATCTTTAATTGTCAATCTAAGTGCTTCACTTTTGTCTAATGCACAATGGAGTCTTATACAGCTTTTACCAGCTGATCATTTGTTTATCAAGCAAATGGAAGATTTTTAATCATTCAATTCAATCAACCCTTTAATGAAATTAGAACTTTCAATAGAATGCACAAATGCCATTTCTTTTTGCATGCAATGCTTCATTTCCTTTCTGGCTTCTTTTTTACCTTGGCTAAGGTGAACCACCATTTTTAAAATGCAGTTTAACAGGCTTATCTCCTCTTTTTTTTCTTGAGGTAATTAAGTTGTAAATCACCCACACCATTGCAAGTGAAATGCTTTTTTTCTTCTCACCATATTGTACAAGTTGAGTGAGAAACTGAATCTTGCCTTTAAGCAGTACACAGATTACAGTCTTAGAAGTGATTTATTATAAAATATGTTTGAATTTTGGATGCAAAGTTGGGCCTGCAATTTTATTTGAAGAGCATTCTACTTGGTTTGGGAGGGGGTAAGATGAATTTGTCAAATACGCAGTATTGTGCACTATAGATAGAATATTCGAATTACTCAGATGTTGATAGAATGATGATAGAATGAGATTGGATACCATTAAAAGCTGTTTAGGGAGGAGAGAGAGGTCCCAGATCACAATATATGTAATGGAAATTCAGCCCAGTAAAGATTAAATTCCTAAAATAGGTCAGCTGGTTTTTTCAGATCAGTGAAGCTAGGTCAAGGACTATGACCTATATCAGTATTTTCAAGTTGAGATTTATGGCTGAGAGAAATGCATCACATAGGGAAAACAAATACTAATCTTGAGTAAAATGTTTACAGTTTGATTGCTGAAGGTGGTTTAAGAGCGTGGTCCCTTTAAGGCTTGTGGACTTCAATTCCCAGAATTCCCCAGCTAGCCTTGGAGATTTCTGGAGAGATGGGAGAGAGAGAGACAGATAAGAATATATAAGATTAAATTAGGCACAGCATTTTACAATGCGTCAACTGCTGTAAGGTAAGTTTTTACATTGTGATTAATTAATACCAGGTTTCCAGGCATTTCATCAACCGTGGGCCCAGGGGATGGGTGGGGGCTGGCGGTTCTGGTAAAGGAAGGATTTGCCCCAAAGGAGGCCACTGTACCTCAGATAGCTGATTCTGAGTCCCTCCTTGTGAAGTGGGGGCCTGGGAAGCAGAGGGCCTTGCTGATCACATAGCTGGCTCCCTGCCACATGGCAGTGGCCCTGCCCGAGCTGTTCAATGTGATCGTCGAGGTGGTGGTGGAGACTTCCGGGCTTATGGTCATGGGAGACTTCAACCTGCTATCTGTCAATGAGACATCTGAGGTGGCTCGGGAGTTCATGGCCTCCATGACAGCTATGGACCTGACCCAGTTAGTTGATGGCCCCACGCACACAGGAGAACACACGTCAGACCTGATTTTTGTCTCTGGACAGTGGTTAGATGATCTAAATTAAGGGGATATAGTCACTGAACCCTTGTCATGGTCAGATCATTCTCTCCTTCGGCTGAAGTTCCTAACTGCACACCAAGGCGTGGTGAGGCGGAACCAGTTAAATGGTTTCGCCCCAGGCGCCTGATGGATCCTGAGAGGTTCCAGACGGAGCTTGGGCCATTTCCTGAGGCTCTTTCTCATGGCTCGACCGAAGAGCTAGTGGCCGCCTGGGATAGGATGGCCGGTGATGCTCTCGATCGGGTCGTGCTTTTGCGGCTTATGATCTGACGCCGAATCACCTTGTCTCCTTGGTTTTCTGAGGAGCTGAGGGAGATGAAATGCTGGAAGAGATGCCTAGAGAGTTGTTGGAGGGCCAGCCACTCCGAATATAACCAAACTTTGGTAAAGTCTCACATTAAGACCTACCTTGGTGTGATTAGAGCGGCGAAGTATAATTACTTTTCTGCTTTGGTCGCGTCTGCAAATAATTGCCCCGCCACCCTGTTTAGGGTGACCCTCTCCCTGCTCCATCTGGGTGTGTGGGAGGATCCCTTGCATGGTCGGACGGACGATTTTGGGTGTTATCTGCATGACAAAATCGATCAGATCTGGAGCGGTTTGGACTCTGACTGGGTGGATTCAGACGGGATGACTGAGGCAGGTCTTGAGAATGTTATCACAGTGACCCTGTGACTCCCGAGGACATGGACAGGATTCTGGGGTGGCTGAATGCAACCACATGTTTATTGGACCCCTGTCCCTACTGGTTGGTACTGGCTTCCCGGGAGGTTACATGAGGCTGGTTCCAGGAAATTGTTAATGCTTTGCTGAGTGAGGAGTTCTTGCCGACTGCCTTAAAAGAGGCAGTGGTGAGACCCCTCCTCAAGAAGCCTTCTCTGGATCCGGCTGCTTTGGCCAATTACCATCCAGTATTCAACCTTTGTTTCTTGGCGAAGGTAGTTGAGATTGTGGTGGCACGTCAGCTTCTGCAGCACCTGGATGAAACTGTCTATCTAGATTCACTCCAATTCGGCTTCAGACCTGGGTACAGCACGGAAACGGCATTGTCGCATTGGTAGATGATCTCTGGAGGGTTTGGAATAAGGGATGTTCCTCTATCCTGGTTTTATTAGATCTCTCAGCGGATTTTGATACCATCAACCATGGTATCATGCTGTGACGGTTGGAGGAGTTGGGAGTGGGGGGCACCGTCTTATGGTGGCTCTCCTCCTACCTTTAAATATTTTAGTTAATTTTTAGTATTTAGATGGAAGTCATTTTATTGTTTCCGTCATCTTTTTAATTAGGCCTTATGTAATGTTTTTAATGTGTTTTATTGTTTGTGTTGTATTGTGTTTTTTATCTGGCCTGTTAGCTGCCCTGAGTTCTTCAGGAAAAGGGCGGGGTATAAATAAAACCATTATTACTATTATTACCTCTCTGACCAATCACAGACTATGTTGGCAGGGGGCAAAGGTCGACTCCGAGGTGCCTTCCTTGTGGGATGCCTCTCCTGTTCAACATCTATGTAAAGGCGCTGGGTGAGATCATCCGTGGCTTTGGGGTGAAGTTTCATCAGTACGCTGACGATACTCAGCTGTACATCTCCACTCCAGGCCACCCCAATGATGCCCTTGAAGTGATGTTTCAGTGCCTGGAGGCCATACGGGTCTGGATGGGAAAGAACTGGCTCAGACTCAACCCTTCCAAGACCGAGTGGCTGTGGCTTCCGGTGTCCCAATATAGCCAGCTGGTGCCATTGGGGTTGAAATATTGGCCCTCATGGAGGGCTCGCAATTTGTGCATCCTCCTGGATGCATGATTGTCTTTAGAAGAGCACATGATGGCCGGGGGGGCTTTTTATCTAGTTCTCTTGTTACACCAATTGCACCCCTTTCTGGATCGGGACTCCCTACGCATGGCCACCTAGGCTCTTGTCATTTCCCGTCTGGACTACTGTAATGCTTTCTATATGGGGCTCCTCTTGAGGTGCACCCAGAGACTCCAGTTGGTCCAGAATGCAGCTGAGCAGGGGATTATGGGAGCGATTATGGGAGTACATGTGATTCCTTTCCTGCACGAGCTGCACTGGCTTTCGATAGTCTTACGGGTGCACTTCAAGCTGTTGCTCACCACCTTTAAAGCACTCCATGGAATAGGACTTAGGTACCTACAGCAAATACCTCCCACCGGCCAGTATGCTCCCCCAGAGAGGGCCTCCTCAGGGTGCCATCAGCAAGACAATGTTGGCTGATGACCCCCAGGGGGAGAGCCTTCTCTGTGGCAGCACCTACCTCTGGAATAAGCTCCCCCTGGAGATACGCAGGATACCGGACCTCCATGCGTTTCGCCGTGTTTTTGCAAACTGGGCTGTCCTAACCCCCCCTTCATTATTTTGGATTGGATTTTTAATTTGGATTTTAGCTTGGTTTTGGTATTGGGGTTTTAAAATTATGGCCATTTGATTTCATAGTTTTTATTGTTTTTAACTTTTATGTGTATTTCTCTTGGTTGTTCACCGCCCTGGGTCCTGTTGGAGAAGGGCCCATGATAATGCAAGCTTTACAGTTACTCGATAGTACTTAGAATTGGACCTAGAAGTAAAATGACAACAATTGCTCCCACAATATAAGTGTTCTTTGTTGGAAGTCTTCATATCCTGAACCTGACCGAATAAAACATAAGGTAGGATAGAAATCTTAGCATCTATTAGCAATAATAGAGTTTTGAATTCTCAAACTACAGAGAAGATTGTGCTCAAATGATTTTGCCCCAAAAGCTACAAGGGATTTGATGAGATGTTGCTTCTTGTATCTTTCTGCTGATTAGACTATGTAATAGTGTTTCACAACTGATAATAAACCTAGCTGAGCCTGACAATCTGAGGTGATTATTATTAATAACCAAGGAACCTAATTACCAGTGAGTCTCTCTTGGGTGGAAATTCCTTTTAAATCCATAATATGGCAATCAATTATACTCTGTGTAATTGAGAAACTTTGAGCAGCTGAGCCAGAGGGAAATACCAGCATTCTAGTTCTGTCTTTTCTGCTGAAAACATTTCTTCTAGTCTCAGGACCGCTTACAAATTCCACAGACATTGAAGTCATATTTTCTTCAACATAAGGAAAGAAAAATCCAGCCTTCACTTCATCCCAGGATCAGACACGACCCAGGAATTCTCTTGTTCAGATACTTGGAGTGCTCTCTGATTTCTGAAAACTTAAAAATACAGGTTTGGCTTTTTTAAAAAGAAAAAAAAAGAAAAAAAGAAGAAGCCATCTCTGGAAATGCAAGCACCCAAAATGCAATTTTAAAATTCAAACAGAATAAGCTGCCAACATGATTATCAAATTTGTTGACACAGAGATTGCAGATTAAATTCCTATTGAATCCTATACAGCTGCACTTGTTTGTCATCTGATCAAAGTTTCAATTCATCAACTTCACTGGAAGCTAAAGATTGCTTTTTATTCTTGTTTGTGTTGATAATTTGGAATATTACCGCACTTAGATTTTCTGATGCTTAGAACATTTATTTTCTCATCTCAAATGTCTTAATTCTTCTTTTCTCCTAGTTCCCTCCCTTAGTGTTTTCAGTATGAAACTGAATAAATGGCATAACAGCTGTACTTGTTATGCCATTCACTGAGAGAATATCAGTGATTTACTATGGAACAAAACTGCATTTTATAGACCCCTGTAATATTACGTCCGCTTTACCTATGGCACAGGTTTGTTCAGGCCCAGAAGTAAGTGGAAAACATAGGGACACTCCAAATAATACTTCTTGGATTTGTTGAAGATTGTACAATTTAATTGGTTTATGAATCGCTCTAGGTGCCAATTTATTTAGAAATGACTTCATTTGCTTTGGGTGGCAGAACATGTGACCATACATTTGGGAAATGGGGCTGCTGTTTTTCTCAGGAGATGCTATTTGCTGATACAGGATCACAACCAGTAATATAGTTTCTATGCAGTTTCCCTGGCAACAAAGTCATGTGACTATATATTATTTTCTAGGTAGGTTCAGAATATTTTTTTTAAAGAAAATAGTTTACCACCTGGCCCCCGCTGCAATTTAAAAGTAAAGAAGTGTGCTTGCTATTGGTTATACTCATTAAAATCTATATACATTTATTTAATAAATACTGCAATTTTCCTCTTGCATTTTGGCTTCTGCAGGAGGCTTTTTCACTGATAGAAAAGCTTTGCCACAGTCCACAATGCACACAGTCTAATACTTTCAATAAATAAGAAGGAAAGGTCTACTTTATGTATTTCCTCAACATTAAAAAAAGTGATTTAGGAATTTCATAATGCTTTCCTCCCCTGCTATCTACATTTTTTTTCTTTACAAAAAAATTATTAAATTTTCTGGGAAGAGAGATGTCTCTTCATGCCATGAATTGAAATTGAGACTCTTTCCACACTTATCTGAGTTCTCCAGCTATCATTGCTTCTCAAATTTAGATGTAGTTCTAAAATACTTCCAAATAAAATGTCAGATAAAAATTGCTTCCAAGACAATCTGTGTTTAAAGTCAAATGCAAGCATAAAATGCAAAACTGAAGTAGCGCCCTTGAACTGAAATGTATAATATTTTTATAGTAGACTCCCGCTATTTCATTTTTTTTTCATTCATTTTTCCCAATGTAATAGTTTTATATTATGTTGCATTTTTCTGATGTGAAGTTAGTTTCATTCTAAAAGAACCTTATAGATTTAAACTATAACAATAACCATAAACAAAAAGTGTTGAAAAGACAGATTATTTCAGACTGCAGAATAGGATGGCTAGAAGTCTGTTTTGTCTCAGAGAATGTTCTACCTTGAGCTAAAATTATAAGATCAACAGCAACCAATAGACCATCCGACTATACCTGTCAGTGCATTGCAGTGATATACAGGCTAATAATAACTGTTCCCCATCATAATCTGAAAATAGAAAAAGGAGTTTGACAGATCATGCTCGGAAGAAAGTCAGGCCATGTGTCAATAGGACAGTCTGTTAGCCCCCTAGGCTTAGAATCAATGTTAGGAATAAGCAGATGGTGCGTGTAGCGAAAAATGCTGTGGGCTAGGAAGTAGCGATGGAAGCCAGTATCACACAGGCACAGAGTACAGTAGGTATAAAAGTCTTTATAAA
>JANHFO010006185.1:6927-22737 GCA_032468095.1 Pareas carinatus | reverse complement strand
GGGGGGGTGGGTGGGAGGAGGGAAGGAAGGAGAGAAGGAAGGAGGGAAGAAGGGAAGGAAGGTCTAAGTATTTGTGTGTCTTCTTCTCTTCAGGAACATGTTCTTTGTGACAGATTTTTAAAAGCTGTGGTGGATTTGAACAAATGTTTCTCATCTGTGGATAGGTGAATACAGAATATGTAAAGTCTCAATCATCAAAAACATTATTACTAAATGGGTCATGGGCATGAACAGGAATTTCCTGCTTCTGTTATGGTAGTGACACAGTATAGTACTATAAGATTCTCTCCTTTTATATATTTGTTCATACAAAAGGGACAGGGTTTGCATCATAATGTTACAGTGCTGCTTGTATCATTCTGCCCCCCCTTTCACCCGCTACAGAACTTATAATTCATATAGTTTTGTACAGGTAGATTCAGTGAATTTAAAGTATAAGGCAGAAGCACTTCTTGGTTATTCATACTTTTAGGCAAGCTTGTAATATCCGTAATTGTCAAGTCATATTCTTTGCATTATTATATATTTCTAAAGAATTCTTATCACACGTTTTCTCCAGTATAGCTGTTAATAGGCACTTATCCACTAGTGAAAAATGATGCTTAATAACTAGGTGAGAAATATCTAGTGTAAGGCCAAGAACTGAGAAAGATTTAGTATAAGATCAAGAACAAGAGAAAATACTTTAAAGAAGTAAAATTCTTCCTAGTATTTCCTATAATCTTATATTCCCTTTGGGTCAATCACGAAATCTGTGAGAACATGTATGAAACCTTTTCTTTCTTCTTTATGATTGCTTAGCTGCTGCTTACAAAAATGTTCAAACCTGTCAATAGAACTTTGTGGTCTCAGGTAACTTCCATTGTGGGATAATTCCAGAACCTAGATTCTCACCATATAATATAACTCACCTTTCTACAAAAAGAAAAAAATATCACAGTAGTAATATTCCCCAACATGTCTTTCTGAGAAGTAGACTTACATTTTGTTATTTGTTTTTCCAATTGTTTTCAATGTGAAGAACATGTTCTATTTTGCTTCTAAATATTTTCATTCATTCAAAATGATGAAAAGTTCCTTTGTAGAAAAGTCTTTCCCCTTCACGTTTTCTGCATTCTTTCAAAAATGTCTCAAGGCCATTTAGGAAGATCTTTATTTATACAACAAAAAATTATGGAGGTGAGGTATTCTGCTGGTGAATTAGGCTATTCACTGGTTTGAGATTTGATGAATTCTTGATCAGAACCAGATATCTGATTCTGTGAGAAGAATGACCCTGGTAGCAATATGAAGTGTTCTCCTGGGTATTATAAGAATGACAAGAAAGGAAGAAAGGAAGAAAGGAAGAAAGAAAATTTTTATTGGCTTCCTTTGACATATTTACCTTTCTTTTGACTTTTCACTTGCATAGTTCTGTCAAAACATTATAGTATTTTGACTATGCTATTTCTTCTTAGCACATTTTGGATCAATTAGACCACTGTAGCTATCATGTTGTAGTGACTGATGAACGGTAAGTTTATTGTTTTCATAATGTAAGGTTCCTTTGACCCCTGGAGTCTCTGGTGACCTTTCCTTGGTCACTCCAGTCACTTGTATTCATAAACCCAATTGATACTTAAGATAAGGTTTGTAGGCATAAAAAATTAAGGCTTTAATGCAATGGCCATCTGCAAGAAGCGGGTGTCCAAGTTCCCCTGTTGGCAGCTTCCAGAGAAAAATGAAACACATAATCAGCTTTTCTTTCCGCTCTTATACATTTCTGCCATGAGAACATAGACAATTATCTCATTTCTTTCTTACACGGCTCTCATCTCCCCCCACATTCCTTTCACTCCCTTTTTCTTGGTTCTTGTCTTCCTCTTGCTTGCTACGAAGCTTGCTAACATCAAAGAGATAAATAGATAAGTGTGTGCTGAGGTAAGTAGCTGTGCTAATGCATATTTTTGCCAACAAATTAATTAGCATGACCTTTCATTCACATCAACCATCTCTTCCACATGAACTTTCTTTAAACCATTGCTTCAAACTATTTGCTTTCAGAGCATGTACAGAGTTCAAAGTATTAATTACTCAAAATAAAACTTTTTCTCTAAAGCATATGCAGAGCTACATGATCTCTCTAAGTGTTAGCTAGTCTATTGCACACTTAACTTTAAAGCACTGGGTCTGTAAGTTTTTGCTTATATGTTAGTTCCTTACAATAACTTCTGTGGAATAATACTCTACTCATCACCTACCTAGTCAGACAGCTACAGGAAATCAGAAAGCTCAAAAAAGATTAAGCAGAAGTTCTAGCATTGATTATGTTTGAGATGGTTGGTTGCTTATTCCTCTACTGCTGAGCTCAACGTGGAAAGAGATAATTGCAGTTAGGTGCAAAGTGGGATCGTCCAGAGGAGTTGCTGTGCTGCAGCAAGCAAACCACAATGGACAGCCTAAGAGCTAATACAGGTGGTCCTTGCTTAGAGATCACAATTGGGACTTGCAATTTGATCATTAAGTGAAGAGACCACTAAGTGAAAAATCATGTGAGTCTGCTTATGATTTCACACAGGATAAGGTGTACTGACTGACTGTACTGGCATGGAGAACGAAAGAGACAGAGACACACATGCACAGAGAGAGAAACAGAGAGATTCTGTGAAGGTCATAAATGCAGACATTAGTTGCAAAGTTACTTTTTCAGTACTGTTGTGAATGTGATCTGAGGCAGTCCATAAGCAAGGATTACCTATAGATTGAATGTAACCAGAACCTTTATAAAGTAAAGACTTTTAATTGGTGTGTGAGGATGACCTTAGGAGACAGGGCAACCAAATGTAACCAAGGGAATGGTCAGATAAAAGGCAGTTTAGCCCATAGCAAGATTGTGATCAGGGCAAGAGACTCAGAAGAGATCCTCCCTAATTTCATGGGCTGTAAAGAAGATGGAGGAGAGAAATACTTTCAGACTTGCAAGATTTTGTTAATGTAATCTTACAATAAAGTAGAATAAGCATATCTGATCTGGGTTCCCATCTGGTCTACCTCTTACAAAACTATATCAGCTAGGATTAGGGTTGTGAAACATTATCCTCATCTTCACTAGCAGAGAGAATGAGATTACAGCCTATCAGTCACTGATGAATTATCACGCCAATCCACACACCCCTGCCCCCAAAAAACAGAATGGAAGGAGCTATCCAAATATCCAGATGATGATTAGAAATTCCAATTGTTATTCATGTTGCTAAATTACTGAAATGACAGTTCTCCCTTGGCTTGAGATGCGTTCAGAGACTGTTTTTTATTTCATTATTGAGTTGTGGATATGACATATTCCTCTTCCAAAACATGGACTCTGTTAGGTGATATAGCTGCCAGCACGCAAAGACTGTGTTGCTATAGTATGCTTGAATGCATTACTACTCTATAACATGTGAGCAAAATCTTTGACTTATTATTATTTTAACTTTTAAAAGAAAAAAATTGTCCATGCTGCTGGCATAAAAATTTTCATTTGGGTCACTGGCTTTTTATTATTAAAGGATGAAAAGTTGATTCAGTTGTTACACTCTTAAACCAAACCAAGAAAATATAAGGCCTTGGTGGCTGCAATATGATTAAATCTCCAGGTGAAATAACTCTGCTTCCAGGACACCATTCATACCTCTATCACATCAACAGCTCCTATTCCAGTCCTCAATATTCCCTAAAACTGTTTTCCTTTCTTAACAAACAAGATGAATATGCTTAATAGGATGTTGATAACAATCAGCATTTATCTATTACAATTCAAATTATTGTCACATTTTTATTCAGATGTGTACTCTAAGTCTAGCTGAAATTAATTTTCCTAACAGGAACATGTACTGGATTGAAACGTAAGTACGTCTCTGATTATTGCTAATTTCCTGTACTTCCTGATACAGCCTATTTCGAGAAAGGCAAAAAGATTTCCAGGATCATATCTTTAGCCTTCCTCACTCTTATTTATTTGACCTGATTAGGGGCTTGCAAATGTGCAGACTTAAATCGGACAAGGTCAATATTTCCCTACTTTGCCATATGGTTTACTGCCCACAACAGTTCAGTTCATAGTAAACAATGAAGCTTAAATATTATCAGTCAATAGAAGTTAATGACTATCTTACAACAGCTGCAAAGGGTAGATATATGTTTCCCATTTTCATTTGTCTTTGCTTAGATTTGGCCAGATCAAGGAGAATAAGCTGTCATCAAAGCACCGGGGCAAAAGAGAAGGAAACCCTTATGGCCCATTTTTTCTTTCTGATAATATGACTGGGTTGTATAAGTTAGAAACTCCCTTATTTATTTATTTATAATTTATGTTACTCTGTACAATAAAATGTGTGTTAAAGATGTAAGTGCATAATATTCTGTAGTATCAAATGAATATATTTCTGTAAGTTGTAACACACAGGCATCTTTGAGATCCCTAGAAATTGATAACAGAGGTCAGAATCAATCCCATAACAATACCTCAGTCTTTGCCAGCTTGGTGTTTTCCATACACCTTAAAACTACAGTCCACAGAATTTTTGAAAGCATGGCCAAGGTTGCCCCAGCTGATACCTTTCCTCTTTCTTTCTATAGACTTGTACCAACATATTCACATGGTATGATGTATATGACAAAAAGGGGAAATGTTGTGATTGCAGCATGCCTAAGCCAGAAATGAAACATTAATTAAACAGAAATGAAACATTTTTATTTGGAACTCAACTCTACAAATATATTTATATGCTCAAGGGTTAAAGGGGTGAAGAAATGTGAAACCAGTGGAATGCAGAAAAATATTATATCTACAGTGGAATTAATGAAGTAATGTTTTTGTTGAGCTAAAATATTTGCAGTGAAAGGATCAAGAGCAGCAGACTCAAAAGATAAAGCAAAAGCTATTTGTATACAGCACTGAAACAATATATATTACTACAACATATGTCAAGAAATAATTTAAGCATTACTCATTTGAATCTGAAACCAGAACTATATGGAAAACATGTTTATATTATGGTGTTGCTTCTGTGAGGCCCTTTCAAAAGAGAATGTATCATTTTCTTTTTTCCACTGGACTTTTTTGATTTGTTTTTGGAACCAGTGAATATTAATTTACTGTAAATGTGACTATGTATGGGAACAAGGAAACACGATGAATGCCAGAACATCTTGTTTTAGTGATATAATAATAATTATATAAAAATATATTTTCAGGCAAGGATCAGTAGATACAGGGGTGATTAAATTGCACTTGCTGACCTCCTGTCTGAGATGGTACAGTACATGTATGATCAAGATATCCTGGGTTTGCATGTGTATAAAAAAAATTAAAAAAGAGTGCCCTTGTATCAGATCACCACAGCTTTCTTTAAATTGACATCCCTCAGAGGTACCAGATATAGTTCTCATCATTTTCAGCCAATTGTTATAGAAGCCACTTGGTGAAAGAAAACTGTTCTAGACACAAAGGTGCTTTTTCCAGAACTGGGTGGGAATGTGCAAACCCTGCCAGGAATCCAGGCCAACCCCACCCAGTGACACAACGGGGGGGTTGGAAAAACCCAAGAACTCATGGAGCCGTCTCCACATCGACTTCACAGGGCTATTTCAGGGGCACACATTTCTAGTAGTTGTGGATGCCTGCTCAAAATGGCTCGAAATAATAAACATGAATACCACAACAGCACAAGCCACCATGCGGACCCTCGAACATCTTTTTTGTCACCCATGGGTTACCAGATATCATAGTATCAGATAATGAGCCCCAATTCATGGCAACCCAATTTGAGGGGTTCCTGGCCAACCGGGGGGCGGAGTATGGCATGTTTCACTCAGCCGCAAATGGCCAGGTCAAACAGGCCAGCAGATCCACGAAAAAGGAACTAGGCTGCACAAGCCCCGGTGCCTGACAGGAAAAAATAAATCGAATCCTGACTTGGCAACACCTCACACCTAGTGTGACCACGGGCCTCTGCCCTGCAGAGTTACTAATGGGGAGGAGGCCACGGTCAATCCTCGACAGGCTATACCTCAGCTATCACCCAAGGCAAATAGAAAATGTGACCAGCCACAACAGCATAGGCCACAATTTCAAACTGGGGGAAAGGATATACATAAGGAATTTTGCAGAAGGGAAAAAAATGGGTCGAGGGGATAATAGACACAATGACAGGGTCCAAATCATATGCGGTTTGGACTGAGAGCTGGAAGCTGTGGCGCAGGCACATAGACCAGCTACGTGCCCACAAGGGAGGGGAACCTATGGAAAGTGAAGCTAACACTGACCCCATCCTATCCACAGCTAATGCATGCCCGGAGGAAACGGGAGACTTAGCTGAGGAAGAAGAGGACTCCCAAAGTCTCTGTGGCAATCTGTGGCGCTTTGGGGCGCCAGCCACACCTGGAGCTTTCCAGGGGCTGCCGCTCACAGTCACAGAAGAAGCCCCTACAGGAACAAACTCCCAGGCTGCCACCCGGGCCAACACCTAGGCTCCAACTGAACCGCACAGGTCCAGTCGAAGCCAAAGACTTCCCGCCTACCTTCAGGATTTTGTCACCTATGTGGAAGCCAATCAGGAAGGAAGGGGTGTTGTGGAGTAAAACAGAAGTTTCCACTCCAGTCCACGTTTCTACTGTCTGGAGAAACCTGGGAAATCCCTTGTCGTTGATTGGCTGGCTCGCCCCATTCAACGATATAAAAGTCTTTTACTGTTGTTCTCACAATTCCAATAAAGAGCTGAAGCCACATTCTGCCTCTGCCTCTTTCCTACCACTCACAGAACAGATGCAGCTCCTGTATCTTAATGTGCTTATGGCCTAAGTATGTAAGCTTGAGCGCTATGAAACAGAGTTGTATTGATTGGTGCTGACTATTCTTTGAGAGACAAACCTATGTTATCTTTTAGAACTAGAGTTGAAGGGAAGATTTTAACCAGGATTGAATTCATGCACTGAAAAAAATGTGGGCAGATGAAAAGTCACAAAATGAAATGTTCATCTACGTGCAGAGACACCTTCTACTGTTTCCTCCTTCCCCCTCGCCATAGCAATTGGCTCCAACAAAAATTCTGGATCTGTGGAAACTAAAAAGAAGCACATCCTGGCCATAGTCCAATGGATCAGAAACTACTTGGAAATTGGATCCAAATATACTCTATCCAAGTTGCTGGCATTGGATTTCACAACATCGGGATATAATTGGCCTGATTTAATTTACAATGCTGTTTTCCATCCAGTAATGAAGTCAATGGCTTTGCATATAAATAAAAATAACCCTGATGCACAGATGTTGGCCCGTGGAGCCATTGTTTACTAATATCTATGCCGTTGAGAGCTGTCTTTCTTGGGCCTCATTTCAAATGTCAATTGTTAGAGATACAAATATTTTTAAAAAAGAAGAGTGTATGAGGCTCAGCTTTTGGATGCATTCAAGCTTACATCTGAGAAGATATTTAAGCAACTGTCAAAAATGTTCAGAGAGAGTAATAAATATGCTCCCTCTTGCCAGCGAAATTGAGGTTTTTACCAAGTACCTACACATAAGAAAAATATCCAGAATATCTGATACTCAAATGAGCTTCATCTATGGAGCATAATTAACCTAAACAGGCATCATCAAGTTTATGAGAAAGCATAAAAATGGATGACTTAGCATTAACTAACTGGGAAAACTGCTAGCTGGTAATGATGAAACAGGAAGAAGATTGAGAGATTATAGTGAATATAACTCTGAAAATATCAATTCAGCATGCAACAACACCAAAAAAGGCATATTCTTAGAATATAAGCAATTAGAAATATTAGGCAAGGAATAAAATTCACAGTAATATATATCTATATTCCTTCCTAAATACTGAATATTGCCTACAATTTTGTTTTTTTGCAAAAAAATAGTGATACAGCTAAGATGACTGAAAAATTGACAAGGGAAATGGATTCTCCATCTCACTTGTGGGGTGCCGCAGGGGTCGGTCCTCTCGCCTCTCCTGTTCAATATTTATGTGAAGCCGCTGGGCGAGATCATCCATGGCTTTGGGGTGGAATTCCATCAGTACGCTGATGATACTCAGTTGTACATTTCCACCCCGGGTCACCCCATCGATGCTATGGAAGTTATGACTCGGTGTCTGGAAGTTGTGCGGATCTGGATGGGGAAGAACAAACTCAGGCTCAACCCCTCCAAGACTGAGTGGCTGTAGTTACTGGCATCCTGATATGGCCAGCTTGAACCATCGCTGGCCATTGGGAGCAAATCATTGGCCCCCACGAAAAGGGCGCGCAACTTGGAGGTCTTCCTGGATGGGTGACTGTCCATGGAACATCATGTGGCAGCCGTCGCCAGGGAGATCTTCTATCAGGTTCGCCTGATTCTGCAGTTGCACCCCTTTCTTGATCGGGACTCCCTATGAACAAGTCACTCACGCCCTCGTCACTTTTCGTCTGGACTATTGCAATGCTCTCTACATGGGGCTCCCCTTGAAATGCACCCAGAGACTCCAGCTTGTTCAGAATGCAGCCACGCGGGGGATTTTTGGGGTAAGTGGGCATACCCACATAATTCCTCTCCTGTGTGAGCTGCATTGGCTGCCGGTGGTTTTTCGGGTGCATTTCAAGGTGTTGGTAACCACCTTTAAAGTGCTCCATGACATAGGGTCCAGTTATTTGCAGGACCGCATTCGACCCATCGATACCTCCAACCGATCCATCCGGTCCCACAGAATGCGTCTCCTCAGGGTGCTGCCAGTCAAACAATGTCGGCTGGCAACCCCCAGGGAGAGAGCCTTCTCTGTGGCAGCACCCACCCTCTGGAACGACCTCCCTCATGCTATACGAGTGATTGCTGACCTTCAGATCTTCCGCCGTGTTCTGAAGACCCATCTGTTCCATCAAACGGGCTTGGAATAGCCGCGCCTTGTCCTCCTGCATTTAATTTTAAATTCGTTTGAGAAACTATTTTATTGCTCCCCTTTTAATTTAATTTAATCAGGCCTATTTAATTATTTAAATATGTTCTTAATGTTCATGTATTTGTTTGTGTTTTTAAGCTGCCTGCAAGTCGCCCTGAGTTCTTCGGGAGAAGGGTGGGATATAAATAAAATAAATAAATAAATAAATAAATGCAGTGTAAAAGTACTCAAAAAATGTGTGATAAAAAAGAAGGACCAGTGTGCTATATATGTAGAGGTTGAATACAAAAGTGATTGGATGATTTAAAAGACGTAGTTTGGTTATACAGAGAGAGAAAGAGAGAGGGGGGAGAGAGGGGGAAGAGAGAGGGAGAGGGAGAGATTTTAAAATCAAGGAACATTTGCTTCAGGTTGATTTTTCATGCTTGATCAATGCTTTTCACCAACCTCCAAAATGTGTAAGAGCACTAAAATAGAACTAATTGACAGAAAAATGGAAATAATATATGTTGCAAAGTAAGCGCAGATTCATGGTTGCCAGCCCTAACACAAGGAAACCTTGTTATAAAGGACCTATTTAATCATTTCTGACAGATTCTTTCCACCTCCTTTATCGGCATATCTAGTGGGAGGATGGAAGAGCTTTCCTCCAATTGTTAGTCAGAATGATGGAGGGTTGATTTATTTATTATATTTGCCAATGGCTCTACTAATTCTTATTTGTAAGCCTTTATTAATGAAGTCTGATAGCAAAGTGCTGAGTTTCCCACATGTCTCTTCTATTAAAACTACAGTTGATTGCTTGTGAAGTTCACCAGATGCTTAAACACCACCGATAGCCCATGTGAAGTCAGGAGCATTTGCCGAAAGAATGGGCAGGAATGTTTTCAGAATAATTCAAGCTTACTAATCTTTCTTGACGAAACTGCAAAAAGAGGCATCTTAATTTTTCTTATCATTAATATGCTGTAATAATGACATATGCTATGCAATTTGATTACCAGATATATAGGTTTACTATGCAGGGGCTATCCTATAAATGCAAAGCACATGGTTAAGAACCTGTCTGCTCTCTATTTCTATGTCTATTTCTATATCCAGTCTCCTCAAATTCTCTCTCACACAAATGTGTTCAGAAATAGAATCTAAGAGAGGTTATTCAGATGGAAGGAAGGTAATATTTTTAATGGCTAGTTAGACAAGTACAGTCGAAAAAAGGAAAGGGTACAACAGAGAAGCACTACACTTCACTACTTCAAAATCACTGTTGGTCATTCTTTCTTCTCTATGATGCTGATGGGAGCAGGTTTGATCTTTAATAGCTGAGAGTTCCAGAAGCAGAGAGCAGTTCAACAATCATCTCAGTGATGCCCTGAAATGCACTCCAATAATTTCCTCTTCATCAAAAAAGTTGCTTTTTCTCTGGAAAAAAAAGAAATGCACTTTTATAATTAAAAAAGAATTGAATGGAAGGATGGCGTGATGCAAAACCAAAGTTTGTTTTGACATTGTATTTATTAACAGTTCCTTGGGGTCCCTTACATGCTGTCACAGAACATTAAAATAACGAGTCTCTAATGTTAGTTAGAAGTGAGACCAGCTTTTTATCAAAAGTGACAAAGGCAAAGTGGAGCAGCAGAGAAAATTAGGGATTGGGACAGGGCAATGTGGGAGGCAGGACTCAAGCAGGGCTACCAGATTAGGCTGCCAAACCCCAGAAGACCCCTAGATGTAAAAATAAGACTAAAAAAGCTCTAATATCTACTGCCATTTACCAATCATCTGAAATTTGGCAGCCCGGGGGTAGTAGACATAAACTAGAGCAAGTTTGCTTTATAACTGCTCATGACTACTATCAGGGCAACTTTATGAATAAGTTAGTTCTATCCAAGACAACACATTATATGTTATGTAATATTTTATTAAAAGGGTCCTCAATTCCTGCTCTGCAGTTCACTACCAGGCTGTGACCTATTTGGAATTGGAAAGGATCTGATGGAAGAAAGGTCAATTGGTCAATTAGGAAAAAGAGAAAACTGCATGCATCTAGCAATACTACTAAATACATAGTTTATTTTTGACATATCTTTAAGTAAGGATCTACATATGGTGTTCAAATTACCTACGTTTTTAGTTCCATGTATTGTTTGGCTGCTCTGTTCAGATTCTTATATATTTGCAAAGCAGTCCCTCTCAGCTCGATGGCTGCTCACATTGTCAGTGCCATTGTATGCATGCTTAATAAGAGGCCTGATCTAATCTATTTAATAGGAATGAATTCTGAGTAAAAATGAATATGAATGAAGAGTAGTAAAATTAAAGACATTCATAATGGGAAATATAAAAGTAAACATATTTTACATATTTACATATTTTATTAGATTTAGAAGACTACCTGACTGTAAAATATTTTTGGTGGTTTATGCACTTAAATAGAGGTAAAATGGAGTCCTTGGCACTCTTTGAACTTGGTTGTTTTCTTCCAAACATTTCATTACCAAGCTAGGCAATATCATCAGTGTATTACTTTGTTAATGAAACATCTACAAGAAAACAACCAAGCTCATAGGAGCACCTGTGAGACTAGGACAAAGCCACCATACCTAGAAGTGGCAAAGGCTTGTAAAGATTTAGTCAAAGACTATAATGTTGAAACATTGAAAATAGCTACATAATAAAAAAAATAAACTATTGATATGATAAAAGACTTAAGCAAAATTAAGATTGATATTTCTAGAAGCTATTCTCTACTAAAGATTTTCATTCTTACAAAAGCCATGTGATTCTTTTAAAAATAATTCTCTATTTTTTTTCATATTATCTATAAATCAGGTTGCTTTCAGGGTATAAGTGGGGAATAACAGCCCTTTTCATAATTTATTTAGTATGCACACCTTCTATACCCTAGAATTTATCTGGTTTGAGTACATATTTTTTCAGAGAAGATCTCGAAAGAAAAAAAGGTCTTTCTCTTGTAAAGTATTACTGAAATTTCCCAATCTAAATCATGTATTTCAGAACACTAGTTTGCATACACAGAGGATTTCTAAAATATGCTCTTTTCCTCTTCAATTAATCCGCTGAACAAATTTTATCGGGATTAAAATAAAACTCTTCAGAGTTAACAGAGTGAATGGCAAAGAAAAGTCAACCAAAGATTATATCTTTGGCACTGTGAAATAGTTTATTCTGATCTATAGCAGAACAAATGTGATATAGTTTCTGTTTAAAGATGCCCACACCATGCTTAAATTTTTGATAAGGATGAATTGTAGAGAACTGGCATTTAATTATACACATTAAGAAGCCCATTAAGCCTAGTAATAGTCATCCAGCAAGAAGGAAATTTAATTTTTGATCTTTCAAAGAATGCCCCATCTTCATTTCCCACTTTCTCCAGCACAAAGACATCTCAATACTAATTTTTAAGGTACATGTCGCCATGATACCACTTCTGTCTCATTCTTTGCATGTTCAAGGCATCTCATTCTTCCACTGTAGAAGTGATACTTTCTTCCTATTACGGCACAAATTTTAGTGCACAGACAATTTACAATTCTTTTTTTAATATATTCATTAACATCTTTAAAACTGGGATTTCATTGAACTTTCTTTCTGCTGTGGTTACTATGTCCTACTTGGCTTTCTATGCCCATTTTGACTAAGGCTTCAAGAAAAATCAGACAGCAACTTTCTACAGAAAAGATCCATCTGCGGGATATATAGTTTTTGGGGGTTTTTTGACATAAGATTATTAATTTATAGGGGGTTCTATCCATTCTGTTTTGTCATAGGATTATTGATCTCCCAGAAGATGCTTCTTTTCTGAAAGTCAAAGTAACCTAGCAGACTGATCAGTAGACTCCCCTCATACCGACTTCTTTATTTATTGATGGTGATACACCATTTAAGCTACTTGTATTGTATTTTCTCCCTGTATCATTTTGGTTGTGGTTGTTGCTGGATCTGACCCAGCTGCCCTTGCTCATTATTCATCCTGGATTCCAAAGTCTAGTTTTATGTGAATGCTACTAAGACAAAATAGGAAAGTTAGCATGCATGATGGACTAGAAAATATGCTTTTATGTAGACTGGTAAGGAATATGTTTGGGTTTTAGGTAAGAATTCTTTCCTCCTAGTTTATCTTCATTTCTTTGCACATTTATTACTAGTGGTGGTAGTAGTAGTACTTAAAAAGTTAATAGCTTTCATATTCATTGTTTCTAATAGTTCTAAACTGTGATTACATTACATTAAATTTAATAATTTTATGCCATATCATTAATTTAATAATTGTTCTTGTCTATTACATTACAGAACAACTTTTGGAAAATCTGTGAATCATGCTCAAGACTTTCTGGTGAGTGGGTTGCATGTGATCCTGGAACTTCAGGTAGGCTGTCTGAGTCCCATATTACATATTGATATTGTTAGTTGCAAAGATTAATGTTGTTGCCTCCTGTGAACAAGCAGTATATTAACTCTCAATATAAATAGTTACAGTTTGATAGAATGTGTTTAAAAGATGCTTTTTATGACAAGCTAAGGAGATCAGCTGGAGCACTGAAAGCTTCATTGTGATAACATGGTTCCTGAAAGAGAAAGAAGGCTGCTATAAGGAGCAGAAAGTATAATAAAACATTCATTAATTGCATTTGAGTCCAGTTTCTCTTAGACAAGAGATAAATGAAATTAGAAAATTAGACCTACATAGAAGGAAATCCCCTACATACTACTCCTGTGGCAGTATGCTTGTAGCCTGGATGGAGGACAATTTCCTTTACACATTATATTAATTAATCAGGGAAGCCAAGCTCCCATTGCTGTATTTAACCATCAGTGATTTCACAGAATACTAAATAGCCCTTCAATTCTGTTATTTTAATGGCTAATAAATAACAAAAGTGGAAGAAAGGCGATCATGGCCATCTAACTCCTTTTAATTAAAATAAAATGAAGAAGTAGTTGTAATTTTCTTTCCACCTTTGACTGGAAACAGATAGTAAAGTTTATAGCACACAATACTGATTCTAATTTTTAATTAAAACTTTAGCAGTTTAAGTTAGAGATCAGCACATACCTGCTAATAAGTTTCTGACAATACTCTTATCTAAAAAAGAAGTTACAAACATTAAAGTTAAAGGAAGGACTACTATCTGCCTGTCTTTTTCTATGTCATTGATATATATTATAAATATTGAATTCTGACCCTGACTGCTTAATTACTAAGATAAGGCTCATTCTGGTTAGTACTATGAGCAGAATGAATGTCAATTTCATGTACATGATAAATTTCATAATATTTACAGTGGTTGTTACTTTATTAATCAGTATTGCAAACTTTAGTTTAAAGTAGACATCTCTTGGCACTTACATAGAGATGAATTTACATTAGAGTACTGAAATTCAAAAATGGCTTTTTTAGCCCCAGCATTGTTCCAAAATGGTCTAAACTAATAGTTGAATAAACATGTTTATCATTTGGATTAGTTTCACTGTTCTCTAAATATATTTAGTTTAAATCAGGGGTTCTCAATCCCCTGTCCATGGACCAACACCAGGCCACAGCCTGCCAGCAACTGGGCTGCGCAAACAAGCCAAGCCTCATTCTCAAGATGCAGGCAGAATGCAAAACCATGTCCCCTCAGGTCCACGAAAAAACCTTTTTCCATGGAACCAGTCCCTGGTGCCCTGGGGGGGGGGCCCTGGTTTAAATCACATGTCAAATATAAATGATCACTTAAATAAGGGGCAAATCACTCTACATTTTAAGTAACACTCATTGTTTCAATGAATCCTTTCTCTATATAGAGAAGCTAATTGTTCCTTGCACTTGTTTCAGTTTACTCTGAAATGTGTAGGTTGCATAGGATAAATAATATGTTTGTTTCAGAATTAAATATATGCAAACATCCCAAGAACTAAAGGACTTAATTCAGAATATCCAAATATTCCTTTATCTCCCAAATCTATTTTCAATACCTCTGTGTGGTCTCTATTAACACATTCCTAAACATCTGCCAAATTCCTTTCCCCAAATCATCATCACCATCATCACCATCTTTTTTGCTACTGTCATTTTAAAAAATGAATGGAATTTAGTTCAATAAAAATTAATATACCTCACTTCCAGTGGATCCATGGGCTTCGAAGGACGGACTCTTGCAGTCCGCCAGCCCCAGGCTGCGTAAAGCCACTTTTGACAGCTTAAACATCTGTCAAGCGGCGGGAAACCTTCTCCCTCGGGCGTAGAAGGGGCGGGGGAGCATCGGATCGAGGCTGGGCTCCCAAAAGTCCCTGATTCTTTTGCAGGGACTGGAAGGGTGAGCCCCCCAATGAGATTCGGAAAGTTCCGCACCTGGGTCACCTCTGCCAAGGCAGAGCCAGAAGCCGCAAACATCTCCATGCAAGGGATTTTTTAAAAAATTTAATTTTTTCACCTGGACGGAGCAATATGCAGAATTCCGAGCAAGTAACTAATTTTTTTTTGAAACCTTAACTCTGTTGTTGTTATGGATTTCCCCTCTAAAATGGCGGACGGAGTGAGAGTGGATAGTGAAAGTTCTAACTTTGATACATTGTAGCTTATTGCTTAAAGTGAAAGTGCTGTCTTTCCTTTTTAAAAAAAAAAGATCTGGAGAAATGGCTCTATCACCAGGTTTAACAGTTTCTTTGGAAGCACAAGAAATATCGTTGGATGACTTTAAAAAAATTGTGAGAATAATAGTTTGGGAGTTATTCAAAGGTCTCTATGGTGTGGAAGTTTTGGTGCCTGAAGAAGAAGCAGGCGAGGATCCTAAGTTGGTGGAGGAAATCACAGAGGCTGAGGATGGTGAGAAGGAACAAAAAGCATCTCAGGACTTTCTGGATGTGGAGGGTCAAATTCAGGAAGAAGAGATGC
>JANHFO010006184.1:53240-66190 GCA_032468095.1 Pareas carinatus | reverse complement strand
TCCAGAGGGTGGATGCTGCCACAGAGAAGGCTCTCCCCCTGGGGGTCACCAGCCGACATTGCCTAGCCGACGGCACCCTGAGGAGGTCCTCTCTGGGAGCGTACTGGTCGGTGGGAGGTATTTGCCGGTAAAATGCAATCCTGTAGATACCTAGGTCCTAATAGCAGAAAGTGACTCCAAAGAGGCATTTAAATTGACTGCCTTTCCCCATCCTCCTTACAGGCATGTCTGACTTTGCTTTGCACAATCATTTCACATTTGTTTTGTTGGTTGGTTTACTCTCTGTTGGGTTATTAATGGGGAAGACTAGTTTTCACTCTGCTGAGACTGGGAAAGAGACAATTCCCGTCTTTTGCTCATTGAAGAAGATTAATGGAAGCATTATTTTGTATCCTGTACTGAGGCAAACATGCTGCTTGGGCAGGCAGAGGTGAATATAACTGAATGTTAGCTTAATTGTATGTGGTTAGATTTAACAACATACCTACTAATTCACTCTTTACAAAAACATTAACCTCTAGCATCTTTCCTCCTCTTGTCTAGAAAGTCTAACATTTATGAAACAGAGTCCAGGCTGATGAATAAGGGCCGGTCCAGATGGCAGCAGTTTTCCCGCAACAGTTGTAACAAGAAACCATAAATAGGGAAGGAATTTCAAGGAGCAGAGGAGAGGAGGAGTATTAACAAGGCTTTCAGTTGAACTATACCTTGTTGCTAGAGATAAGTGCTTTTGTGGCTGTGGGGGCGTTAGATACAGATACCTTGCAGAATTTGATTGTTTAGATTCTGAAATGAGCTAACCTGATTAATAGCTTTTAAATAAAAATTTCAAGGTGATGTGTAATTATCCGCTAGCCCCATGCTTCTCAACCTCCCCAAATTTAAGATATATGGACTTCAACTCTCAAAATTCTCTAACCAGCCATGCTAGCCTAAGATTGAGTGTATTTGTTTTTCTCTTATTATTTTCTTGTCACTTTTTTATTTTTGTCTCTTGCTATTTTTTTCTTTGTCTTTATTGTTTTTGTGAGCCACTCAAGAGTTGTTGAGAGTTAGGTATAATGCAATTAATAATTTACAACAGAACTGTCACTGTCAAATATTCTGGCACAGTTTTTAATACCCTTCCTTCAAACCCTACCAATTAAGACTACTCAATTGTTTCACAGCATTCAGAAAACAGCAAGTTTTGAACATTAACTACATTTTTGTTGATATATTGGTTGAAAAATATAAAATAGAATAAGTTTACATTCAAATATGAGCCAAATGAGTTTCTTCCCTATCCTCAGTAAAGAGGAAGGCAGAATCAATTACTCTGAATATAAACCTGGAAGTTTCTCAGAGCATTTTGTTAGTTTACAACAAATCCGTGCAATGCAAATCTGAGTATATTCTTTTTGAAACCAAGGCAAACCCTGTATCTAAGGCTTCTTTCCTGGTTAAGTGTGCATAGAGTTGCAGTTTTGCTTTTTTTTCTGGAAGAATTGTACTCACATTACCCTTTCCTTTTTTTCTTAGAGTTCCTCTATCATCAGAATATTATTTCGTTGGATATCCAGAAAATCAACAGAATCCTTAACTAATTATTTTAGAAAGATATTGGTCAAAGCCTCAGAGTTGCAGCAAGTCCATTTTGCTCTCAGATGCATTATCATGCAGCAGTGTAGTTTTGGTAAATGCAGTTTCAATCTATCTCCCTGCACCTGAAAAGACCTTCTGGTTAACACTCAGAAGTGTTCTTCAAGGTCAAAGAACAAATGCAGTAACATGATTGGTGTGGGGGTCAGTTGTGCATATATTTGTTAAGATTCCCGGACAAGGACATCAATTTTCACAGTGCATCAGCTGTTTTCTAGTGAAAAGTGCTGAAAATGGCAAAAGCGTCACAATGCTCCTTTGAAGCTCTCAGAATCAAAATGTCTGATCATTTAATTTTGTCAATTTGATATTTCAAAGTTCCTAGTGAGGCATTTAAAAGTGAATTGCAGATTGAAGTGTCTTCCAACAACTTGTTTGCCCGTTTCTTTCTTTCTTTATTTTGTCAAATTTATATACCGCCCTTCTCCCCAAAGGGACCCTTTATTTTTCTATTGCTTCATCTGTATAAAATTGGTAAATCTAGCTCCAGCTTTGCTGCTCGCCCTTGATATTTTTGTCTATTCATCTATCTATAAGGATGTGAAGACCAAATATTGGCTTCTCCTAATTGTGAGGTGGGGCCCAGTCCAGAGTAGAAAAGGGAAATGGATGGATTGGAGTAGCAGTATGAGAAGAAGCAGGCCAATTCTGGAAGGGGTCCATGGAGCCCATCTCGCCTACTGATTCAACAAAATTCAGAGATCAAACTCTCTGGTATAAGACAGTTTTATTTAAAAATAGAATCTGGGAGTTGAAGTCCACAAGCCTTAAAGGAATCAAGGTTGGAGACCTCTGATTTAGTAAACACTGATCATCACCCATTTTTCTCCTGAGATTTAGCACTTAAGTGACTAAAAGGAAATGCAAAGATTGCGAGAAACAACATGGTTAGTGAAGAGTGAACATTTTATTTTGTTCAGATTTTGTCTAGAGTCTACCAGCTTTTATCAATTTCTTCATGAACAGAATTTAAGATTTTAAAAAAATCAGGAGAGAGAACAAAATGAAGCTGGCTTAATTTTTTTTCACCTTGACTAAGATTTTGAGTGCTTAGCCTAAGCATTGTCCACTTTCAGACTACAGAGCATTTGCAACCTCTGTATTTCTTTTATACTCTTTATCCAGGACTTCAGCAAAGGAGACTCACTTCATCGAGGTTGCCATTTTTATACATTTTATGCTTTATTGCTTTTATTGCAAATCAGATAACTTTACTGCTGTCATTAACCAGCAGAAGATTTTATTGTAATTGATTGTGGTGAGTCACTCAGGGTACCTGAAAGTCAGGCTCCATACAAGTTTAATAAATTACTATTATTATAGTTCATCACATAGTGAGCCAAGTGCGTAGACACAATTTGGCATTTTTGTACAGCTACTGAATCCTTCCCAAGAATCTGGGTTAGGCAGGTGTTGTTCTTTCATGGTGTTAAAGGTATGATCACAGGATGTAATCTGTTCCAAGTAAAGCTGCCTTTTGCAATTGCAATTCATAGTCTCCAGGTCTTTAATCATCTCAGTTGCTCTTCTCTGCACTTTTTCCAAAATTTCAACGTCTTTTTTGTAATGTGGTGACCAAAACTGGGTGCAGTGTTCCTGGTATTGTCTTACTAAGAATTTATAAAGTAGTACTAATATTTCACGTGATTTTGATTCTATGCCTGTTTATACAACCAAAGATTGTTTTAGCTTTTTTTACTGCTGCTGCACACCGCTGGCTTCATTGTCCACTAGGACTCCAAGTTTCTTCTCACAGTTACTGTTTTTGAGCCAGGTTTTGCCTAATTTCTACTTGTACCTTTGGTTTTTCCTGCCTAGGTGTAAAACTTTGCTTTTCTCCACATTCAATTTCATTTTGTTGGATAGGGCACATTGTTCAAGTTTGTCAAGATCTTTTTTGGAACCTGAGCTTGTCTTTTGGGGTGTTGGCTATTCCTGCCTTACTATGAATGGCTTTTCAAAAGTCTCTTTTCACCCACCTTGAACTAAACACATCTTCCTTTGCATTTCTAGTCAATCTCTTTAACTGGCATGTGTTATAAAACAATATATTTATTTGGGACTGTAAGAAAACACTGGAATATGGAGTTGAATTAAGAAATCATATTAATTAGATAATATTACATTCATGTTGTCTGATTAATAAGATTACAAGTTTCAGATCCACATTCTTACAAAGGCAGATTAGTTTGAAAAAAGGTGTAGTTTAACTAATACATGGAGTATTTACATCTCACTAATGAAAGAACTCAGGATACCTAGTGCCTGCAGAGTATTTTTGGATTTTTCTGTATCAGGTAGTGTTCTAAACTTGGCTGTCAGAGAATTTTAAGATATAAGTGGATGTGATGTGGATTGGTCAATCATTTCTAGTTTGGTGTGGTTTTTTTTTAAAAAAGGATCTTCTTCAGACAGTGTGAATGTCAGTCTATGTTAGCATTATTTATTCATTAAAGATTCTGAAAAGCAGGAGGAAGCCTGTCAAAATGAACACAATTGTGCCAATTTATTTTTTCTCCAGCTTCCATCAAGGCTTGAAATGAGCTATTTACATTTTTTATGAAAGCAGGGAATCTGAAAATTATAAATCAATTGTAAAAATCCATAATAGGTTAACAAGTTCCAAGTCTTTGTAGTAGCCTCCAACATTTGTCTTTTCTATAGAACTAATGTAGGAACCAGAAGCATTCTGAAAGATTGGTTAGGTCTATCCCATATAACTGTTTTATTAGAACAATATTTTTTAAAAAACAACAACACTAGGGCAGGTATTTTGGCCAGCATAAAGGGAAGTGTCATTTGGCACACTAGCTTCTGTAATTCACTTTCTTATGTGTGATCTCTTTCCACATTTCACTGAAATAAACAGGAGAGTCTCATTCCTTCCTGGAAGGACTATGCATTGTGGTAGATAATGTTCTATAGGCAATGGGAAGGAGTGTACTACTGGCTTTTCAGCTTGAAACAGTAATAAGCCTTTGGCTACCAGACAGCTACACTAATGATAAGGCGGCCTCTTTCTTCTGACGCCATAGGGGTACACAAACTATTGTAAAAACTAAGTGATTGTTGCAAGCGTCTGCAGCCAAATATCCCTTGTGATCAGTCAGACTCAGACAAATACTACTGTCTGTCTGTAACCTCTTGTGGGCACATAAGTTTGTATCAACAGACTTTCTCACTGTAACACCCACCATCCCTCCCCAATTCACAAACATACAAAACAATCTTATCCATGTCTATTCAATCTAAGTTTCCCAGCTCCCAAAGGAAGTATGCTATTGAACAGGAGACAGAATAACTAAAGGAAGTAGAACAAAAGAGGCAGTCAGGGCTGAAACCAGACATTTTCTACTGCCTGAAGTGAAAGACAAGGATCCCAATTCCCATCTTTGCGAAATAGAATCTAAAGCAGGAAGTTGAATCTTGCAATAGATAGTTAGAAATCAGCTCTCTCCACCACATTTGGGGCAACTAAGAGAGTTGAGGACATGCTTTTGTAAACATTCAGGGAAAGAAGGACTATCACCATATCTCACTTTTCCAAGTGCTGCCATCCTTAATTTGCTGCTGCCATTATTTTGATTTTGGCATAGAAGGACCAGAACCAGCCCAAATCTGATAAAAGCAATTTAAATGAACTATTTCACATGCGTTGCATTCAAATTCCCAGTGATGTTTTATTATGAAGTAAAATATCATATTGTGTAGGAATTTCTTCTTGATATGCCCAGCTAGGAGAGAAATGATAGCATAGCAGCAGTTGTCACTTCCATTTTTACTCATTTGGCATTAAAATTGCACAAATATTCTTTTGCAAGGTTCTTCCATAATTCAAAGACCTTATGAGATGGTCCATATCTGATTCAATTGAAAGTGAAGTCCATAATTAAGGGCCCACTACCAAGAAAGTCTCTTTACCCACTAGCCTAATTGTCCTTGCCATCTATTGTAAAAGCAGAGTATCCCAAACTGATCTTAATTACAGGCAAGTTCACATAACTGAAATGTATGCATTAAGCATAAAAAAAGTTTAAGATCATTTTTATTCTTTGAAACAATTCCCCAAAATGCCAAACAACAAACTCCCCCCATCCTCTATTTTTGGCCTGATTAATTTTTGGAGGTCTCTGTCGATGCCAATTAAAAGGAAATCAGGCAATCAGAAACATGGTTGCTGGACACCATCAAAGCTGACACCAGGTAAAGCATAAAAAAATTCAAAGATTAGAAGATGTAGAGAGACTTGTCCCACAGAATCACCAAGAGTCATCATCATCATCATCACCATCACCATCACTACCATCATCATCATCATCACCATCATCACTGTCATCGTCAATGGATGCTTTTTGTTCCATGCTGCATGTTTGTTCTCCCAATGTAGAATTTTAAAGATAACACCGGTATTTTGAATTAGGTCTAGAAACACATGAGCAAAAAATGCAATTGATGCAAAATACATGTCACATATTCTGATGGTAATACCAGCCATATCATGGTCACAATTTGAAATTTGTAAAGCATTTCTAAAGTAGAAATAACATAGGAATATAAGTACGCTTTGACATATGACCATAATGGTGTCTGTCCATTATGATCATACATCATAAAAGTAATATTTTATGACTTTTTTGCAGTGGTTGTTAAACAGAAGTAAATGCTGTTTTTGGCAAAACTATTGTAAAACTTGGTCCTGTGACCACCAGATCCTGAAAACATCTGTAAATATGGCTGTGTTGCTCAGTGCCCAAATTTTGGGCATGTGACTACAGAGGGGTTCCATCCATCAGAACTTTGAATCCTAGTCGTAAGGATTTTTCTGGATCAGTTGTAACTTTGAACAATTGCTAAGTGATTAGTCATAAATCAAGAATTATCTGTGCTTTAATAGGGATGTCACTAGAGCATGGACATGCACTGATTACATCCAGAATGTCTGGTTACCAGTACCATTAGTACTATTACATATTTTGAAAACCTCCAAAGAACTTCAGCTCTGCCAGCATGATCTTTAAGGGAAAGTGCAAACTTTCACTCAGTACTTAGTTCAACCTGTCTTCTGACTCACGGAATCTACCATATGATTGACTGAGTTTCTCCATGTCTAAAGCATTTTGAGGTACTTTTTTCAAGAACTCAGAGACTTTGAACAGAGAATTTGAACAGAGAAAAACGCTACAAAACTTAATGTCATCTGAATCTTTTGATTTCTGGCATTAGATTGGAACTAAACTAATAAACTGCGCTTGTCTCCCAGTCCACATGAAAAGTTAAATGTGACATTGAAGTTTTATTGATGTCAATGGATTCTAAGAGGATGTGTTAGGTTGGATCTAGTCTTTTGCCCTTTTTTATACACTGGATGATTTCAAAGAATACAATCATTTGTCCCATGACTAAATCTACAGGGACCTGTCTAGGCAGTCTCCAAGAATTAGACAAGATTGAGCAGAAGAACATAAATCCGTCTACTAGACAAGGAAGATGTGTCTAATCTTATGACTGTTCACATATATAGTTCTAGAAGCAAAATAGAGGTTTTTAACTTAACATTTGCACAGCGGTGTGTGGTGTGACTAAATGGAGTACAGGCCTCTTCTCATCCTATCACTTTTCTACCATATGGAATCCTTTTTTAGATACCAAAGGGTAAAATGAGATATTTCATGCAAGCTTTTGAATTTCACAGAAATCTTGATCACTCCCAGGAGGGAAGGCATCTGGGAAAAAGCATTTTTTCCTCAACAGAATCTGGGCTGCTATCCTCTCATCGGGACTGAAATTCAAACCTTGACAATGATTGATTTGATTCCGGGTTAAATGTTCATTTTCAAAGACTTCTTGGCTTTAAAAGCATTATGGCCCACCAACTAATAAAGAAAGAAAGAAAAATGTTGGGGCCATTCATGAAAAGGGAGGGAATGGCTTTTTTTGGAACCCTTTTCTGTGGCATGAATCACCGGATGGTATGATCTCAATTAGTTGAGTCAAAAAGCTGAAGATAAATCACACTCCTATTAGGAAAACTCAGGAGGTTAATATACCACTTTCAAAGAAAACTCAGACAACTTCTTCCATCACTAGACAGAGTTAGCTTAGCCTCTCCTTTATCTTTGTGATTATGGACAAGGAAAAGGGTGACAATCATTGGCAGTGTAAATCTTTAGCCCTGGCATCTAATTGTTGACTTACTGGAGGATTCACCTTTCTGTCATGTCAGGTAAAGTAATAAACTTCCCACAATTACATGAAACAGTATCCAAAACAACTGAGTTTGTTTCAACTGCAATAGAGAGACAAGAAGGAAGCAGGAAGCAGGGAGTAACTGCTGTGGGTATTGTACCTGTATGATGCCTCGGTCAAGTAAAAAAGGTGATGTAACATGTGGCACATTGTCACTTTGTAATAACTTTTTTTAATTTTGCAAATTTGTTTTAACAATCATGGCAAGGTAACATTACACAATCAATTATAAATTATTGTCTTTGATATCTTGCTTTCATTTTCTTTCCATCTTGCCTTCTTCTTTACTTCTTTCTCTTGTAAAGTTTATGTGCTCGGGAGCATTGTGAAAAAAGCAGCGAATTAACAGTTTGGGAATTAAGGATACCAGGAAGAAGTTGCTGAACGGAAAACTGGATGATTGGAGGATTTCAGATACTGACAGATTCTAAGACTTTAAAGACTTTAATTTGTGAAGCTATTTCTTTGATTGGATTTAAGGGGAAATTGTGCTGTAATAGAGGGGGGGAATGAGTGAAGAAGGGAGTGGCTGAGTGCTGGACTAGAAAGGGGGAAAAAGACTTTTAACCTGATAACGAACAAAAGCGACACAGAGGAACATAAAACTTATGGTTTGGGACATTGTGGTAGAGAAAGAAAAAAAGCAAAGAAAGGAAAGAAAAAGAAAAAAGAGATTAATTTGGACTTTTAAAAAAAGTTGAACAAAATGGAGTCAGCACAAAAAGATTTGGAAATAAGCCACTGGAGGTACCTAATTTTTTAAAAACTGGGGGAAATATTAGAAAGATTAGAGGAAGAAAGGAGGCAGAGAAAAGAAAGAAAGAGGGAAATGTGTAAAAAGAAAACAAGGCTAGTTAAATTAGAAGGAAGATGGAAAACTGCAAAAAAAGAAAACCCAGAAGACTAATAGGAATCATGCCATACTATACAATTTTTTAATATATTTGGGACAGTCTATATTTGAATAGTCATAGAATACTAATGATCAACTATATTTAAACAGTCATAGAGGAGAGGGCTCCTCCTTCCTTACTGAGCAAAGCTTGGCCAGGCCACCCTCCACCACAGCTGTCTTACCAGTTCCTCTAGTGGAGGATGAAACTGAGCTTGAGGTCAGAACAGCTGTGGGAGATCAACAGGGAGCAGGAGTAGACTCTGGCATAGAGTCAGATGTTGTAACAGCCACACCAAATGAGAGTTTCCTGGATGACAGGACAAGGTGCAGACTGCGTTGAGATACTCAAAGGGAGGCACCGGGCCAGTCTATTGGGCATTGTCAGGGATGTGGCAGGCAGCTCCCACCCTCAACGGACAGATAAAGGGTTGGCCTTCAAATAGTCCAGCAACTGTTTGATTTTGGCTTCCGTTCTGCATTCCTTTTTTTTTACCTCGGTTTGGATTCTGTTTCTTGCCGGCTTCTTGACCTTTGGGCCTTGGACATTGACAACTCTAATTCTGGTGATCCCTTAGACCCGGACTGTGGACATTGTTACTCATGTTTTCCTTACTTGCATTCCTCCTTGCCGTGAGTTTGTGTTCCACCTCTATCTCTGGCTGGAAGCTTTGTGGTGCTAATTAAGACTACTGGCTCATTGCTACATCTGATCTCTCTGCCCAGAACAGTAAGAGGAAAAATGAAGGGTAATATAGATATATTTCTACTAAATAATTTAACAGTGTTGTGGAAGTTAGTTGTTTAGCAGATGGATGGCATGGGAGAAGAAACTGCCCTTGTTTCTAGTTGTTTTGGTTTGCAATGCTCTGTAGCAGAGTCCAGAGAGAAGCTGAAATAGATTATGTCCAGAGTGTGAGGGGTCAATAATTATTTTTACAGCTCTTTTTCTGGCTCGTGCAGTGTACAGTTCTTCAATGAAGGGAAGATTTGTAGCAATTATTTTTTTCTGCAGTTCTAATTATCCTTTAAAGTCTGTGCTTATCTTATTTGGTTGCAGTGTCAAACCAGACACTTACAAACTCAATTATTCCTTTGTAGAACTGTGTCAGCAGTTCCTTAGGTAGTCTGAGCTTTCTGAGTTGTCTCAGATAGAACATTCTTTGTTGTGCTTTATAATGACATTTTTTATGTTAGCTGACCATTTTAGATTTTGGGATACTATGGAACCTAGAAATTTGAAGGATTCTATTATTGATACTATATTGTTTAATATTGTAAGAGGTGATAGGATAGAAGTGTTTCTCCTAAAATCAACTATAATTTCTACAGTTTTGAGTGAGTTCAGTTCAAGATTGTTTTGGTCGCACCACAAGGCTAGTTGTTCAATTCCCATCTGTAGGCAGATTCGTTGTCTCAGATGAGGCAAATCACTGTTGTATCATTTGCAAATTTTAGTATTTTGACAGAGGGGTCTTTCGAGGTGCACTTGTTGGTATATATAGGAAGAAATGGAGAGAACACACAGCCCTGAGGGGTGTGCTTTATGGTTTTAATCCTTTGTCTATAAACAGGTACAAGATGAATGTTGACCAAGGCAATTTTAATAAATCTTAACAGCTTTTCTTGTGTCACCTGATACTTTTATTGTTGAAAACCAAGGAAGATGGAATGAAGTCCAGACATCCTTGGAAAAGATTTTAATGGCATTCTAGGAAAACAGAGGAAAGATATGAAGATTGCACAGCTGCAACAGGATTAAGGAGGCCCAACTTGGCAATTATTTATATTGTTATGATTGTACAAACTTAAATCTTGATTACTAATTGGCTCAGATGCTGTGATGTGGAATGTTCCCAAGTACCCAAGTGTTCAAGGAATTAAATTGAAAAACTCTGAATTCCTTCTATCCAAAGAGGTTGGGAAATAAGGGGGTCAAACATGCTACAGAAGTGGTTGCACCTACATGATTGAAATGGCAACCCTTTTTGACATGTATCACATGCAACATGTTTAAAAAGTGATGGGATTTCATCATATAGATACAGCAGTCTTCTTCATTCTTTAATCCCGCACCTACTTATATTCAAGGATCAATTAATACGACTAATATTAAAAGTTTTCAGACTCTGATTGAGAATATTATTGTGGAATAAAATAAACAATAGGAAAATATTCTGGTGAGAGAAAAACTCAGAAGCAAAACTGACTGAGCAAAAAGTAAATAGCAATTTAAGCATAGAAGCAATATATACATGTGTGATTTTTTTTCAATCTTGATGACAGTTAATGCAAATTAATAGTAACTGAAAACAAGCTATTAATGTGCAATGCTATAGTATATTCACATTTCCCTATAGTATATACATTTTTATATAAATGTATGACTTATTTAGTTAGTAATGCTCTTGACTTTAATTCAGTGATCTTAGAGAAGTTGTATCTCACTCAAACATGGATCACTGCAACATAGCAAAGATCAAATAGGAAAGAAGACAAAGCAGAAAATCTACATATGTAGGCAGAACTACCAATTTGTTGATGTTGGGTGAACAGATGATAACTATCAGTTTCTTAATGTAAAAAATGTCCAAAATTACAAGTTATCTGATAATTCTTCCAGATCTTCTCTATATCCACCTACTGAATTGCATCATACAGTCATCTATTGCAGGTACCATTTGTCCTCAGTAGATCCCAAATGTGTCTGGAAATGTTTTTCCTTCCTTCCACTCTCATAAAAGGGATGCAGCTCTATGGCTTTCCTGGTGAGGATCATGTAAGGAGGGAGGAGGGAATGGAATATACAAATTGTGGTTGTTATGGTCCCACTCTAGAAAAAAATGACATTCAGCCAGTCAAAAGTAGGCTTAAAAAGAAAATCTTCAAAATCCTAACACTCTACAGATGCCAGGCATATACAAAAAAAGGGATAGGAGTAATTTCTGTAATTAAAATATGAAAGGCAAGCTAGAAGATACATGTGGCAGACACAATCCAGTGAAAGAGAATTGAAGGAGAGGGGAATTATCCAAACGAGTTTCTCTAGGTGTTGTCAGGATTCGGATGATCATGTCACATATCCAGTTATATATGATGGTGAGGAGGGTATCCAACCCAAAAAGTGGTTTATAATTGAAATCCCTAACAACTTCCCATGTTTCACTTAAAGATATAGAACATTGCTTTAACTCTTGCATGAAATGTCCACAAACATTTCTAGATCCTATTTTAACTCTAACCCTAATCCTAACCCATGGATACTTATTCCCCTCAGACTCTATTTTGTGTTTCCTCTCTGTCTATAATTATTGAAATCAGGGGAAAGTTTCTCCTCTATTCTGAGATGGAAAATAGCAGAAAAAGCACACATTGTGACAGGATGGGGGAGTTTCCCTCCCCAAGGCATTGTATTTGAGCTCACAGTGGCATATTTTTTACTAGGATTCTTTGACCCTGCTTTTTCTCTTGGGCAAAATGCTATGCAGTGAGAGTTAAATCCTCTTGGCAAGGAAGCAGGCTATGCTAATATTTAAGTAGTCCTGGTGAGAAAGGCATATCCTCTTCTTCTTCTCTGTCTGCCAAATGGCCCAGCATCTGGACTTGGATCTGGCTATCAATGGCTGCAACCTAGGAGGTGCCACCATGATTTAAGACCTGGACAGTGACCTCTGGTAACAAACACAGCATGAAATGCTTTTTCAGGCACTCTTATCTGTTACAGTTCCAGGCTATTCTTTCTTGGTCCCGGTTGAACAATTTCCAGATCTGTTTGTTCTGATGTTGTATGATAGGAGTGGGGTTGTTCACTGAATCAGAACAAGCGTCTTGATTCAGGAGAGCTGATTTTCTTCCTTCATGGATGGAGGAAGTTCACTGCATTTAGTCTTTATAATGCATCAGGTTTTTCAGAGTCTGGAAAAAATGAATTGCATTTCTAGCAACAATAGAAAATATGAGTTGGGTTGAACTGGCCTCTTGAAAGTTTTCCCTTTATTCCGCATGACCAACTGATGGAGACAAGGACAAAGAGTACATATCATAATAGTCCCAATTATTCAAATAATATTTTCAAAGAAATCTTGATTAAAAACTGTTGGATCCCGGGAAACCCCGGGACGCGGCGGAGCCGACGCCGATCGGCTCCCCGCCCCTCCCCTCGGGGAGATTA
>JANHFO010006183.1:51097-62360 GCA_032468095.1 Pareas carinatus | reverse complement strand
TTAGTATTTTTTATTGTCTTTTTTATATAGCATATATATAAATCATATAATTATACATATAATCTGCAAGCTCCATGCACAAGTTCACACTACCTCCAGAAGGATTCCTGTAATTTTTTTCAATTGCCTGCCATGCACATGTTAATGCAAACAAGTAGATAAAAAGATGAAAATGTTTTTTCACACACAAATTGAAAGATTACGTTCCCTAGCATGAATTATTAGCTGTCTCATTCATTAAATGTGTAAGTCCAGAAGACATAATGGGGCTGGTTTCTTTTGGGTATGGTGATCCAATAAAGTGAGCTGTGCTTCACAAAAGCCTTTAATAAAACGCGCTAGTCGGAAAAGATACTGCATTGAACTCAGCCACCATGGTTTTTAAAATCATTGCTTGTAAAAGCTTATAAATATGAAAGTGGTTTGTCACTGCCAGATTTAAAGTGCTGGAAGAATCTTCAATATGTTTTTTTTTTAAAATCTGAATAGTCTTTCAGCCCAGTAGGCATAAATAGAACTGCACAGCTACCGTATATCTTACATTCTTCTTGGGTACTTGTTCTGATTTTTTTTCTCTTTTGTAAGCCGCTTTGGAATGCAAATATATTAAATATTGGAGAGAAAACCTATATGATCGCTAGGCGTCGAAAATGACTTGAAGCAGAAATTCAATGGGAAAGGTAATAAAATTCCCATTCCGTAGACTCCAAATCACTGTTTTGCTTAACGATGAGTAAAGAGAGCGGGGAGCTTGAGCCACGCCATAGCACCGGGAATAGCCCTCCTTGGGCTGCTTGAGGATCGAGGCGATGACGCGGTCGGGCTCCTACGGGCAGCGCTTCACCAGCCCTGAAGTTACTCCTCGGCCTCTATAGGCATCTATGATCTGTGCGGCCGCGGCTGCACTTCCGGGCGTTCCGGCTCCGGCGCCTCCTCCGCGCCGCTGCGCTATCGCCATGGGGACCGAGTGTGGCGGCGCGAAGTAACTGCCCTGCATCGTTTGCTCTTCCTCCGGGGCCGCCCCGGCTCGGCGACGGCGCTCCCTCCGGTTCCTCGCGCCTTACACAACGCGGGGCTGCCTGTATTCGATTCCCGGGAAGGGAGCGCGCGACTCCTACGAGAGGTCTCGCCGCCTCCGGTGGAAGGGGGCTTGTGTAACACACAGGTAAGTCCTGCATGGAGTGAAGTCCTGGGTCTTAGCAGTGGGCGTTTCCGCCTTTCTCGCCTAAGCGGAGGAGATCGTGGTCTCCTGCCCCAGGTCTAGAAACGCGTCTGGATTATGGGCCGTGTTTTCCACTTCAAAAAGTAATGCACTCTTCCGTTCGGTGCCAAGCATAAACATTATGTTGCCCATAAAAGCAAAGTCAGCAATAAAGAGCAAGTTTGATGTAGTTGTTAAGATAGCAACCTAGAAAATAGGAGACCAGTGAGTTTTAGTCCTCGCCCGGCTACCATAGGTCACTCCCTTCTCTCATCCCTAAAAGCAGACAAGGGCAACCCACCTCAGAAAGTTTTCCCCAAAACCTGCAGGGATTAGACCAGGCAGTCACCGGAAGTCAACACTGACTTGAAGGCGCTCAAATGATATATATATATATATGTGTGTGATTTAGCAAGAGGCTTTTTTTTTTTGCCCTTCCGTCAAGGAATAGTGCTTGATCATTTTTCAGTATTAGGATCTGACTTAAACTGTATATATCTAGCAGCGATGAATAAGATGTGTGTCTCTGTCTTTCATTTTCCCCCCTTTACTCTTCCATCCCAGAAAATCTACCTGGAGGAAACTTGCCTCTTTCAGAACATGAGCACAAGCTGGTTCTGCTGCCTGGAATGCAGATGCTGAGATCCCGGAATCTTAGGGAAGAAAGATGCTCCACACTAGCAATTACAGCCTGGTGCTCTCTTTGCAATTCTTACTTTTGTGCTATGATCTCTTTGTCAACTCCTTCTCAGAATTGCTTCGCATGGCTCCTGTCATCCAGCTTGTGCTTTTCATGTGAGTAGGAAAGACTTGCATATGCTTCTTGGAACATGTGCTTCTCAGGATTAGTTGGTTTTGGCATAATAACAGCAACAAAGTGGAAGCAGTGAAACAGGGTTCTCTAGCTTTTAAAACTGTTGTCAAGACCAAAGTGGTCCATAAAGGGAACTGTAGATATGTTTACAAGTTTCTCTGTGAGACATTCATAGAGAAATGTCTCAGTCTGTACTAGACTTTTTAATTAATTAATCATATTTATATGACCACCCATCTCACAAACGTGACTCTAAATGATATACAATAAAAAACAAGCCATAAAAACTAGGCAGTTGATCCTGTATGCATAGGACTGCAGATTTAGGTTATGAAACATGAGAGCCAGTTTGATGCAATGATTAAAGGCACCAGGCTGGAAACTAGGTGATTATGAGTTCTAGTCTCACCTTAAGCACAGTCAAATAGTGGTTTGGAGCTGGTGACTTTCTGTTATCCCTGAGAAGAAGGCAAGCTGACCTTAAAAATAATGTAGAGAAAACTTGTCCAGTTGTCCATTTGTCAGAAATCAAGACTAACTCAGAGCCCCTCCCGTAAACCACTTATTAAAAAATGTCTACTGGGTATATTAAAATATACTTTGGGGTAAACATCCGTAGAATTGTATTTTTAGTTTCTGTTCTTCCTGGGTTACTTTCATTCAGGAAAACAAAGACAAACAATAGTTGATTGATGTGAAGTAATAGAATGAAATCAAATATTTTTACAATCTAACAATGAATTGTATAGATTCCTGGTAACCTGTGCTAGTTTCAACAAGGTATTAAAATGTTGCTATATGTATGATGTATTATACAGATCATTGTGCTTAGGGAATAGCAGAGAAAAACGGAACTGATAGCAAGCAGGGAGCTCAATGTGACTCTTATTTCCATGGCAATATTTTAAACAAGAGCTTTGGGATCTCCTTTTCTTGTTATTAATGAAACAGTAATATCCCAATGGAAAGATAGGCAAAAGAGATTTCAGCAGCCCTGTTGCTGTATTCTCTGCTTGTATAAAGCAAGCCCATTTTTGTAGGATGTATGGGGTTACGTCAATTTCTATCTCATTAAAAAAAATTTCCCTACAGCATTCAAGATATTACCATTCTCTTCAATGTCATCATCATCTTCCTCATGTTCTTCAACACCTTTGTTTTTCAAGCCGGCCTGGTTAATCTTCTGTTTCACAAATTTAAAGGAACTATTATCCTGTCAGCGGCATATCTTGGTCTGAGTATATCTTTTCACATATGGGTCATGGTAAGAAACACTATATTTGGTTCTTAAAGAGATTTACTTATCTTGGATATTGAAATTAGATAAAATTTATACTGAAATCCATTATGTTTGAGCAGTTTATTTTCCCTTCCTTGGATTCAATACACATCTATTCAATATGCATCTGTTCAATACACACTGATGGGTTATGTGTTCTCTCTGCATTAAACCAATAATAATAATGTCCTTGGAGAAATGCTGGCAAAAATGAGAGTGGGTAGAAGAATGTGATTTTCCATGTGAGACTGTTAAAGGTAATATATGTTTTCCATTTGTGACTTAGGAAATTTAAAAGTAGGAAGAACCAAGTTAGAAAGTATAAAATGCAGTGCAATCGATAAACATATGTAATACCTGAAATCTTTTGCAAAATAGTGCTTTGTAGATTTCCATGTCTATCTCTACTACAGTAGTATGATCTTCCAAAAACAAGCAGGGAACTTAGTTCATGCCGGTTACCACGTCTGTACGTAATCCATCTAGGCATATTTTGTAGAACAGAAACTAATTGTGAATTGAATTAGAGAATTTTCAAGTCTAAAGAATTAATTATACAATTTTATTACTGTATTAGGTTATTCTTACCTTTTTGGATCAGCAGGGACCATATGTTACTAGTCATGTTATTGTTTTTGTTCTACAGCAAGCATTAGGTGAACATTTTTTCTCCAGATAAACTCTGATGAGACATGTGTGAATAAGATGTAAGTTAGGATGCAGGGAGATAAGTTTATATAATCCAGGAATTTTCCTTGTATGTAAATGCGAAGTCTTAAGTTAGAAGAAATTTTACTGACTTTTTATATCATATACTAATCCATGGTTTCCTGAATTAATCCAGGTGGCTAGGTTTTCAAAACACACCGAACTTTAAACTAACCACTTTATTATTACAGGACACCATGTGCATTTTAGGCAAACATGGACAATTTCTACGGGAGGAGGGCGGTATATAAATCGAAATAAATAAATAAATAAATTTTATTATTATTGACCGTAGACATGTTTAGATAGATCCAAGAGAACTTTCAGCTGATTTTCCATAGTAAATTTATATCTATTATGCTTTTTTTTTACAATTCAGTCTTTCAATTTCATCTCACATAGGTTCATACACATGCATTGGTCAAGTGTTTTCTAGTAATTTCAAATCAATAGAGCTGTTTTATTCTAGATGGATATAACTTATAACGGGGAATGTCTCTCACTTGCCATAGGTATTTATGTTGGTGATTTCTGTGATCCTTAGAATATGTGCTATCTGTATCTAACGTAGTTGAGTGAGTGGTCTAGCAATGAGTTGCATATTTTATCCATAAATGCCCTATTATAAATTGTCAATGTTACTAATATTATGTTTAATAAATTGGAACACTAAGTACTTTTATTGATAATACTGCATCCTCATAGTGAGTTTGCTCCCTGTAGTCTTTATAAACGTTGACTTTTCTAGGCAGTATTGTTGGACATAAAAGTTGTACAACAAATAAAGCGCCCTAATAAAAAATTAAAGGCCCTGCATTCCTAAAGACAGTCTATATTTATTTGGGTTATTAGAGGAAGACTCTATGCTGCTTCCTTTGTTTTGTGGCTCTCTAGTGACCTTTATTAAGGTAATCATGTAACAATTTCATTTACCATTACAGAAACCTGTGGACTTGTTTGGTGTAGCGGATAATGTGCTGATCTAGAAAGCAAGAGATTGTAAGTTCTAGGCCTGCCTTAGGCATGAAAGCCAGCTTGCTGACTTTGGGGCAGTCATTCTTTCAGCCCAATCCACCTCACAGGGTTGTTGTTATGGAGCACTTCTGGGGGAGGTATGATGAACTTTGCCAAAGTCTGTGGATGTCAAGGAACCAGTGAGTAGACCAATACTTTCAATCTCTCCAGATAAGGAGATCATGGGACATCATCTACATATGCTCCAAACAATTGTTCCTCATGAAGAGATCACAGGATAGTGGTTTTCCATGGATCTTCCAGATGACTGGAAGGGATCAGCCATCTGGCTTGCAACTGCAATGCAACCCTTTAAAGGAAACTAAGTTTGCAAGTCTCACTGTCTAATTTCTTTTGGAAATTACCTATTAATTACCTTAAAGCTATTAAAGACCTTTGGAATAACAAGTGTGAAAAGTCATTGGGTAAGTTTATCTTTAACTCTGAACAAAAGAAAAATTAATTAAGTTAAGAAATCAAAGAATTTGAAACAAACAGCAAAAAGCTAAATATGATTTTGATCTAACAAAGTTGCATCAAAACTGGTTTTTATTTTTGAAAGGGCAACTGGACAGATTTTTTTGAGGAAGAAAAAGACATTTCATTTCCTATCCTGGAAGCTTCATCAGAACCTTGAGAATCTTCATAGACATCTAACAAAGTTATCAATGGTTTAAGGGTCCAGATAAATTTCAAACACTGACTTACTATAAGATTTTGGAATTAACTATACCAGATAAAAAAAGTCTCATGGGAAACAGGTTTCTTTTGGCTGTCCTGGTACTTGCAAGTCATATCAAAAGAAAAATGATGATTTTAGAAAGTGGACATTGGAGGGGACTAAATATTTTAAGTACAAGAAAAAAATACAAAACCTGTAGTCAGTTAGCACTCAAATTTACAGAATGATAATAAACATTATAACTTTGGAAATGTTACATGAGATCTTTAAAGAATGGATCCTGAAGTTAGCAAGTACAATAACAATACTGTCAGTAATTATGTCTGCGTCTATGAATAGACTATATCTAAAAGATGTTAATGAAGGAATGACAGATGTGGAAAAAAATATTTGACAAGAGAAAGTACCAAAAGTGGAACTACAAATGACAGACCAAGAGCATTATTTGCAAAAGGACACTTTATTAGATATACAAAATAATAAAATAATAAACCGAGAAAACGATGTGAAAAATGTTTTCTTATTGGATCTACAAAGGAGGCTTGTTAGAAAAATGTGTGATGTGATGAAGAATTGAGAAATCATATCCCTCAACAATATTTGATTAGAGTAAACATTAAAACTATTAAAAGTAAAAAGGAATATAGTTTATTTGATCAAGCTTAAAATAAAACGTTTTTTTTAAAGTTCTGGCAATCCTTTATGGGCTTTTGCTGACTCCAGGATTGAAAAAGTTGATGTCTTATGGATTTGCTTATAGATAATGAATGGAATATATGATGAAGAGATATCTGTTTATAATCTTATAAGAAGAGTTACTAAATTTGCTACACTTGTACTTTACATAGTTTTCTTTTCTCTTCACTATTTTTTTACTTTTTCTTCCTTTTTTCTTGTACTTTTTCTTATTTTTTGTACTTTTTTCTTGCTCTTTTTATATTCTCGTCTCTTTCTTTAAGTTTAGTTTGTATTAGTTTTTACTATTGTAATCAGAATTCTTAATTAAAAATCAGGAAAATAGACACTAATATAGGAACATTTGCTTTCTTCAGTTACATATATTTATAAGGTGGGAATAAAATAATAACTGCACAAATAACTCATGTGATGACTTTAATATACACATATTCAATAGCAACTGTACCTTTTCTGTAACGATCACTGACATTGTTAAAAGGTACAGCCAATCACATTCAGACATTATTTTACACTGTAAACAATCACATTAATTGTAAGAACAGAGTATATAAATTACCCAAAAATATATGCAGTTTTTAGTTAGTGAATGTCTTACCAGAGGTTTTCAACCTTTTTTCAAGCTGCAGACCCCAAAACATGTCGTTGCTACTTGGCGGACCCCATTCCCACAAATTCAACTAATTACTAATCGACAATTCATGTATATTACTTTTTCCAAATTTTTCTGGACCTGTCTGTGGACCCCCTGGCAACTTGTTACAAACCTCAAGGGGTTCACGGACCACAGGTTAAAAACCTCTGTCTTATCAGACACCAGAGCCCACATCTGTATCTTGACGTCTCCTATTTTTAGCCTTTTGTTCTGCATCTGTTCTTGAATTGATTTTTATGCTTCTTCCTGTATTGAAACTAATACTTTTCATGCAACTTGATAAAGCTGTCCAGCTTGGAGAATGGTCTAGGTTCAGTTGCTTAGACTGTTTGGGCCCAAACCTTGATTAGTCAGGATTTTAAGAGGATTTTCTGGGACTTATTGTTGCTAGCTAGAATACGTCTGACGTGCTCTATAAATCCGATTAACCTTTCTATGTTCCTCAGCTTCTCTCCAGCACTCACACTCCTCCCATATGGTATCTGAATGCTTAATCCTTAAAACAGGTTTGAAGAAGGAAGGTGTGGTTTTAGATATCTATTGTATTTTACTTTGATTATAACTAAAGGGGAAACATGAGTTCTAGGGCTTCTCAGAGGAATGAGCAATACAGGGACACAATTTTACAATTGATTCAGGTATTTATGAACTAAAGAGAAAATTCTATAATATACTTTAATTTCTGGCTCTGCATTTTATATTTGAATATATTCTAATTGAAAAAGTGAAGGGCTTCTATTGTACTTTACAGATGTTCTAGAAAAAAAATTAAGATGTTGTACAGCAAGAAAATGATTTGTATATTTGCAACAAATTATGTCTAGCCTTTTCTCTAACTCAGTGCCTTTTCTGTTTTATCAGAAATGTTCTATTTGTAGATTTGACAGATTTCTCCAAAGTCACTATATGGATGGAATTTGACTGTAGCCACTATTCTACAACAATATTTATGTCAATTATTGATTGAGTTGCTACAATTCGTGCTTGCTGGCAGAACCTCTCCAGTTCTCTTTAAAAATCTTGAATATTGTTGGTGGCTTCTTAAATTGACTTATATTCAGAGCTGTTGTAACTACCATGTTGAATTATTACGGCTTGAAATAGCCTTACATGAATTTATTTTCCTTCTCTCTGGATCAGTTGCTACACACCTTTTTGGTTATTTCCTCTTTTATGAAACTTGAATGCATGGGGTAGGCAATAGTTGGGGAAACTGATATTAAGTGACTATTGTTAGCTGTAGATTTTCCAAGATTTTTTTTTACAAAAATCATTAGAACTATCTGTCAGTTAACTAATGGTCAGCTGGTAAAATGGTATTGGGAATCAATGTTAAAAAGATAAATAAAATTGTTGGGTAAAATAAAATAAACCTTAATTACATGTTATATAAACATTCAAACTGTTGCACAATAAAATAAGACTATAGATCAATGTGTAAACCAGTGAGTGATTACTTAAATAAGAAGCTACTTTTACTTACCATGTATGGGTCTATATTTGTTTTGGAAACACTTCATTCTGTCTTTGGCCAAACAGTAGAAATTTGAACAATTAGCATGAGAAGTGTTTGAAAACAAAGCAATGCATTGGGGATTAAGTACGCATTAAACTACTGCATGTTTGCATTTCTAGAATGTTTAATTATATGATGGTAAAGTCTACTGACATCTCAAGAGAAAAACCTTTCCAGTTTTAGAAACATTGGATATAAGATATTTTATGGTTTTTTAAATTATTTTCTTTTTTGAATAGAACAACCGCTGGGAAAATTCAAACATTTTTCTATGGACTAATGGGCTGCAGACTCTGTTTGTTTTCCAGAGATTAGGTAAGAATTAAGTTGTATCATTTCTCTTTGTGTCATGACTTATGAACTTTTTAATGGAGATGGCATAGTCGGCATTTTTCATAAGAAAATAGATGGAACAGCATATGAGAAATGTAGTAATTGTGTCAGACATTAGATCAGCTAGCCCATTTTTATGTAGTCACCAGCCAATGGTTAAGTTTTCAGGCTGTCTATGAAGATGTTGGAGTTTACATGCAAATCATCTGCCCTTTCACAGGTTTGCTAGTAAATACTTGTTTGTAGAGGATTTTGGAATATTCCCCCAATCTAGAAATCCCCTCAAGAACAATGGTGGCATCTCCTTGACTAGAGGAAACTGGAGAGTCAGCTTGGCATAGTAGTTAAAGGCACAGAAGTAAATGCTGGGAGACTGTAAGTTCTTGTCTTGCTTTAGGTACAAAGCCATCTGGGTAAGTCTGGACCAGTCACTGTCTCTCAATCCTAGGAAGAACACAGTGGCAAATCACTTCTGAAAAATGATTCTCAGAAAATTACATGGACTTTTCCATAGAGTCATCAATAATCAAGAGTGACTTGAAGACAAACAAAAAAAGGAAGTAATTGAAGACCTTGATAACACAATTCTTTTTTGTTGCAGTGGCTGTGCTATATTACTATTTCTACAAGAGAACAGCTGTTCATCTGGGGGACCCTCGTTTCTATCAAGATTCTGTTTGGTTACGGAAAGAGTTTGCTCACGTTAGCAGTTGAGAGCTACTTCTGAATTACATGGAGCTGCTGCAATGTTGAAAGAGACCTCAATATCCTCGAGCAAGTTTTCTTCTCATTTTTTTAATAGTCTGAATATTAACCTTATATGATTTAATCCAAAATACTATTCTTCTTTGGAGTCTCTGTCACTACATAACTATCAGGCTTCCACTATCCTCTCAGGTCTGCATACTGCACTTTCAGGAGTTTTTTTTTGAGGAATATATGAAGTGCCAAATTGGTTTGGCTGAGAACTTTCAAGTAGCAGTACTGCAGTTTATTTTTGAAATATCCCCTCAATCTGTTTGCTGCCTCTGATTAAAAAGTTCCCTGTCTTTATTATGAGCAATGTGATTAGTTCCAAACCTTTAAAGTAGGCAAATGTATTCTCATTGACTTTTTTCTTTTGTACTTATTTTATAAGTTATGAGAAAATAAACCTGCCATTTTGCAATAATTTCGGGTTTTTTCTTTTTTCTTTTTGTAAGATCTAATAGTATCAGAGGGCTCATGCAAAGTTACGTTTTGGAGTAATATTCTATGTGTATACATTCATTTTGTTGACCTTGAATCAAACTGTAATACTGCATTATAATCAGAATCAGAGAAAGAAGCATATTTAATTCTATTCCATTCTATTCTATTTAACTTGGTTAATTGAATATGCAAAGCCATGATTTATTTAGCCTTGGTTATTTGCATAATATACTAAGTCAGAAATAAAGTGTATGTTATCTGCACACTAGTTCAACAAGTCCCCAAGTTGGGTATAGTTCAGATTAAGATAGCAAAACTTCTTACATATTAAAATAGAAAATCCAGGCACTTTTATATTTTAGAATTATAGACTGGAATCCTATGGAGTGTTAGTACTAGGAATCCAAATTAAAGTATCTTGGCAGGTAATTGTTTAACCTTTGCTTGAACATACCTAATGGAAAACGATCTATTACTTCACTTGGTAGTTGGTTCCACCACTCTCTATAACAATTTATTTTCTAACATTTAATTAGAATCTGCCTTCTTCTAACTTAAATCCATTATTTTACTTCTGCATGTAGAATGATACATAAAAAGTCTTAATCCTCAATCTTGTGACATTCTTTCAAGGGATTGAAGAGCACTAATCTGTGAGTTCCTTGCTGCTCTGTGAGCTTGGTGGCTTTCTTACAGATTTCATTACCAAACTAGGTACCATCAGTGCTAAGTATGACACCTGAACTACAGATAGAGGTAGCCATTTACTTACAATCATTTTAGTGACCATTCAATGTTATAAAGGCCCCAAAAATTGCCTTAGGAATTTTTTTCACACATAGGACTCTTACAGCATCCCCACGGTCATGTGATCAAAATTCAGATGCTTGGCAACTGGTTGATATTTAGGATGGTGGCAGTGTCCCAGGGTCATGTGATCTCCTTTTGTGGCCTTCTGACAACAAAGTCAAGGGGGAAGCCAGATTCATTTAACAACCATGTTAACTAACTTAACTGTGGCAAGAAAAGTTGTAAAATGAGGTAAAACAACTGCCTCAACAACAAAAATGTTTGGGCTTAATTGTTATAAGTTGAGCACTACCGTGTTTCCCCAAAAATAAGACATCCTCCAAAAATAAGACCTACTTACATTTTTGCCTCTCGCTGGAATATA
>JANHFO010006183.1:8986-20684 GCA_032468095.1 Pareas carinatus | reverse complement strand
GAGCGATTTTGGGGTGCACAGAGATCGCTCCGCGGGACGCTCCAAAGCCAAAGGATCGCTCTGCAGGCTGAATTGGCAAGTTCCCAGCGTCCCGCGCCTTATGGTGCGAAAAATACGGTAATTTGTCTAGTTTTTTGTCCCCCTTTTTCATTTGGCCATTCTCTCTCTTAGCTAATTTCAGACATGCATTTCCCCTTTCAATTCCTTTTAGTCTGATTTTCCTTTCACACTCCTGATCTCGGTGGTCTGCTTTTCCTGCAAACAAATTATTTCTTTCTTTCCTTCAGGAATCCTTCTATGCATAGCTGGAGGGTCGAGTAGCAAAGCCAGGTTTCTTAGAGAGGGTACACATACACATATAATGGGAGAACAATTCATTAATTTAAAATATGTTTGAAGCACCTTTTCTATCCATTTCATGTCTGGAACATTTTGCATATTCCCAAAGCCTAATTTATAAGCAATCAAGCAAAACCAATTTTCAAATTAAGTTCATCAGTACTTATTTCATTCTTTTCTTTATAATGGTCCTTTGTCTGAAGTGTGGCCCTAGAATAGCATTCAAAGCAAATATAAATTTTGCCAAAGTACATTTTTGTCAGGCAGGCATAATGCAAAACATCTAGTTTCTTCAAAAATAAAGTCAGATTCAAAAAGCCAAAACATTGTGCACATATTTTCATGTATATGAACGTTCATAGAGTACTCCAGATTACTCTGTAGTATCTTCCATAATGATTGCCCTTCATGTGTCAATCATTAACAGAAGCCCTGCATTGCTCACCCTTTAGACTGGCCATTGGCTCTGTTCTCAGCAAATTTCAGCTCCACAACATCATAAACACCTATAGAGCGGATTATTCTAATCAACTGCTGGTCAGTAGTCCACTGTATATGAAGAGACATAAAATCACATTAGTTTTTCTTAAACTTTTGTAAGATTTCTATTTATTAATTAGTAAAACAATACTGCAATTTTCCTTTGCTGAACTCTCGTTACATTTCTTTAGGCGTGACTGTTTCCTCTTACTATACATATTTACAATGCATTCAGACCCCCTTCACTTCTGTCAACTTTGTTATGCTGCAGCCTGATTCTACAGTTGTTGAAATGCATTTTTTCTCATTAATCTACACTCCCATAATGACAAAGTGAAAACAGAATTTTAGAAATGTCTGTAGGTGGGGCAGAACACAGCAGCTCTAACTTAGAATAAGATTACCACCATATCTGAGTTGTAAAAGTCTAGATGATGCAGAAATAATTCTTCAACTGTCATCTAATTAACCACATTTCTGTATCCTCAAAATAAAAGTCCTGGATTGAAAGGCAGAACTTCTAAGCCAGCTAAATTAATTTTTCATCAAATCTTTGTCCAAATGGATGCTGGCAAAAATGATACTAATTTTTTCCCTCAGATATACACCAACAGCGTATCTCTATTGTTAAAAATAATTACCTGTACCAGAAGAAAATGTTACATGTTTTGTAGCATACAGTAAATGTTTCAACCAATTGGTATATCTATGGCTATTATAGTTTATACAAATCAAAATGAACATATGACAAAAGCACATAATGCACCTGTTCCTTGAAATTATCAATGAGTATTTTGTAAAAAGTCAACTTTCTATACTGTTTATTTCTTGTTCTAATCTAAAATACTTACCCAAGAAAAGCTGCCCACATAAACAGCAGCCCTTTTATTGCGCAGTCCACTGTATGTATACAAAATAGCAGGAGATTTGCTATTTGATTTAGGAGATTGTTCTTGGCGACTTTCAATTGGTGGCTCAGAGCTGCTAGTGCAACTTTCAGAAGGTTGTGAGCTGGCAGCTAGCACGTCATCATATAAATCCATCTGGTCAGCATTACTAAATTCAGAGTCCTAGAAACAGAGAGATACCACTTAGCATCTTCAGGGCTGGAGCTCCTCTAATGATTTTAAATCTTTTATTATATTTGTAAAATACACTTATATCATCTCCTGAAGGACTATATAGCTTACAATAAAACTGGTTTCTCCAATCTTCCTTCCTAAAAACTAAGGGGAAAGTTCAGTAGGATGTATTTATTTACTAATGCACCTAAATCCACAGTATTTCCAATAAAAGCCATGGTGGCGCAGTAGCTAGAATTCAATACTGCAGGCTAATTCTGCTGACTGTCGACTGCCAACAGTTCAATTCTCATTGACTATAGGTTGTCTCAGTCTTCCATCCTTCTGCGGCCGATAAAATGAGGACCCAGATTGTTGGGGCAATATGCTGACTCTGTAAACTCCTTAGAGAGGACTGAAAAGCACTGTGAACGGTATATAAGTCTAAGTGCTATTGCTATTCCTCTTCAAATGTAATGAAAGCTTAGTTGACAGCTGTTGCTTGTTACAAAGATTTTCATTATGCTTCCATGCACTCATGTACTCACTCATGTTTACATATGTGAAATCAACAGCCTTATTTTTTCCTCATTGTTCCACGGAAAAAGCAGATAACTCAATCAGTCTCTTTCTAAATATTTCCCTGCTGCCTAATCAGTGATAGGAATAACCTGATTTAGCAAGAGATTACTACCAAACAAGAGATGGAAATTTATCTCATAAAAAACATAGTATTATCTTTCTTGATTCCACTGACAAATTCCTTAAAATGAAATTTTAAACTCAGCAATTTTACATTGGATGAAAAGTTCTATTTGCTGCTGTACTGAGAAACCAAGACATCTTGGTTAGTTTGGAAGGATAAACCAAGTATTGACTGGACTAGAATTAAATTCCCCGAAACCACAAGATTTCAAAGATGTCACACTGAGTTTAGCCTACCTCATCTAGATCCAACTATTTATGATATCCAATAACTTACACACACATGCATGAGCACATACATGTATCTTTTAACAGTACATATACTGTTAAAATTCTACATTTGCTTATATGGCCAAAGGAAGTCTGGGCAATGAACAGAAATAAATCTCATGGAAACACCGTAACATTATCCGTATATCTCATACACATTATACTGAATTCCATCAACATTGTGAGGATGTTACCAAAGGGAAAAGCCTGCCCTTCATAGCCTTTTGCAAAGCTCGTGGATTCAGAGCTATAGGAATCTGTCTTGGGAGGGTGGCAGGCAACATAAACAGAGAAGGCACATTTCCTAAACCCCACCAGGCAACATTGTTTCACTGAAGGAACCTGAGGCATAGCCACTATGCTAGATCTACCGGAATGGGCAGAAACCACTGAGGATGTCCCAGATTAATTTAACCTCACACAATGTAGGGATTTAAAAGTAACAACCAGTACCGTAAATTGCACCTGGATGTCTAGTGCTGATCATGTAGCACGAGTGTTATACGGGCTCTCACCATACTGCATGTGCCACTGCATTGAGAATCAGCTGATGTTTCAACATGTTCTTTAAGGGCAACTCCATATAGAATGCATTGCTATAGTCCAGTTGAGAAGTGATTAGTATGAGTGACTGTGAGCAATGCTTTTGGAAAACATGCAACTAATATACAAGATATATTTCTGCAAATATCCTACTGGCCATGGCTGCTATCTCCAGCAGGAACTATGAGTCCAGAAGGATCTTCAGATTCTGCACTAACTCTGAGTGGCATCCCATCTAGGATGAAGGACTGAAAATCGCTAGATACTATTAAAGTCTTGTCAGATTTGAGCAATGCTAGTTCTTACCCATTTTGATCCTTACCTCCTCACTGGGAAAACAATTCAACAGCCTCAATTTGATGACCTGGGGCAGTGATATGTAAGTAACAAGGCATACTTATTATACTTAACCTTATGCTAACAGGATTGTAAGCAGATCATACGTAGGGAGTGGCATGATATTAGATCACCTACAGGGCTGCTGCAAGGAATATCTGATTTGGCAAATAAAGAATATCAGATCCAGACTGAATTCCAACTGGGCACATCTGGTCAAGTGCCAGGGTCAAAGTGGTGGTATGCTCTAGGATGCATCTGAGTTGGGGATTTGAGGTTCTCTGTGTAGTTCCTTCAGCAACTTGTTTTCTGGAGTTGGATCCATTCAGTGATGTTAGTCTCCTTGAGGGAAATGGTGTGCCGCCTCCTCCTTTGAAATCAACTATTTTAGACAACTATCATTCTATTTCCAACCCTGCTAAGAAGATGGATGTCCTGTTAAAAAAGACCTTGGAGGAACGGATTATCTAAACACATTTCAGATGCATTTTAGGTCAAGATTCAGTATTGAGGCAGTTTTTGGTCATACTTGATGACGACCTGATGTAGAGGCAGGATGGGTTAGTGCATCTTTTTGTGTTTTTTGATCTCTCAGCAGCTTTTGATACTGTCAACCAATCCAAGAGCTAGGAATTGGGGGCACTGTATTATGGCGATCCTTCCTTCAAGATCAGTTCCAGTTGATGTTGACATAGGAAGGCTGCTCCCTAGATCCATTTGTGAGATGCCACAGGGCTCTACTCTCTCTCCTCTTGTTCAACATCTACATGAAACCATTGTATGAGGTCATTCATCAATTTGGAATCAAATATTATCAGCTAATCATACTCCATTATATATTTCAACATCAAGCCAGCTAAGTAAGGATGTTCAAGTAACTGAAGACAGGCCTAGATGGAGAGGATGTGACTTTGGCACTCTCTCATCATAGTCAAGAAGTGACTGTGGTTACCTGGACACCTAGGTTCAAGGATTTTGCACTTTCCCACTCAAGAGCAGGCACAACCTGAGTTTTCTTAGTCTCAATAGCTCCTGCTCAAAGAGCAGGTGGTAGCTGTGGCCAAGAACACTTTGGCACAGCTCCATCAGGTGCACTTGTGCCCTTTTCTGGATCTGATGACATTTTAGACTAGTGGTTGCCAACCCATGGGCCGCTTAGTGTATGCATTCCAACAATGTCATATTCTGGGACCTATGAATTGCTTCTTCTCTGTATCAGCTCCAGCCTCTGACATGAAGTTGTTCAGAGATTTGGATGGTTCCTCCTGTTACTGTATTTCAGAAGGACTGGAAATGCTAGCTGTTCTTCTTAGCCTTGGAGTAAGCTGTTACCTATATTAATGAACTGTATGGATTACCAGTTTATAACTATTTTGTAAATCCTTTTAGGGATCGTTATCTTTAGTTACTTGTTTTCATGTTCTTTATTTTTGAGCAACCCAGAGCTGGTTGGAATTTGGTAGCAAAGAAACAACAAATTTTGAATAAGATTTTCAACAAATTTGAACAAATTACACACAAATCTATTAGAGAATAATAATGTAATACAAATCCTCTAAAAGTTGGGATTAATGTCTCAGATGATTAAAAATTAACATTTAAAATACACCTCAATAACATGTGTGTACATATTCGTAATTCTGTTTTATTCATTTACTGGACTTCCACAATCTAGTTAAAATCCACCAATTATACTTTGTTAACAATAACCCTAATATTCATTATTGGCTGTGGTAGGATTTTAATTTTGAGTAAATTGGGACTGAAAAAGGCCATATTACTTTATCGGTTTTCATTGGTATCAGCATTATATTTCACACATAGAATAGGGCCATGTTATTTGTGAGTCAGGATCTTCCCGAAGGTATTCATCTGTGGTAGTAGTTTAGATAATATGTATATATCCAGATTTCCTCTCTTAAGTATTGCTACCTGTTGGAACCTCTGAGGTGGGCCTTTCCGATGGCTGTTCCAACCCTTTACAATTGTCCCCCACCTAACATTTAAGGAATCCCTACCCTTTTACTCTTTTGGAGGGTGGGATGACCTAGGTCTTCCCCTAAGCGCTGGACCAGGATGGAACTGAACTGGGAGACTGTTGGTCTGGTACCTGAAGGGGGAAAAGGATACCTGTTTTTATTTTTATTCTTAAGGATTGTTATAAGCTGCCTAGAATCAATATATAACAGGCAGTCATATAAATAAGTAAGTAATACATAACGTTTCAGTTAAATACATCCAGACGTATCCATCAAGTTATTCTTTTTTGCTGTGAGAAACACTATACACAAAAAAAATACAGATGGTCTTCACTTAGCATTCCTAATTTCCATCGCTAAGCAAAGCAAAACATCACATGACCGCTCTGATTAGTAATGGTAGCTCTGGTAGTCCTGGTTGCAGTCATTAGACAAGAACCATGCCATTGTCAGGCAAGGACCTCACCCTTCTGCTCTGCTGCACTCACCTCCGTTTCAATGCCTGCCAGTGGCCTACCATCACCAATTCTCTTTTGGTTAACTTGCACTCCACAACCCAGATCCACTTCTTCCAACTGCTGATAAGGCAGAGTGCAGCGCAGCAGACATGGTGGAGTGCGGGGCAGGTAAAAGGGTAGAGATGGGTGAATGGGGGGAGTTGAAGCACACGCTAGTCATAAATGAGGGTGGGCTACCAAGCACCCAAAAATTGACTCTGCAAATTGTGCTGCAGTGGCTGTAACTTCAAGGACTTGTTATTACTACCATTCATTTAGTGCTGTCATAACTTTAATGACTGTTAAGTGAGGACTATTTGTAAGAAATATTAAACCAAAGAAATTACATGAGACAGGGAGGGGAGATGGAGAAATATCACTAAACCTAGATAACAGCAACATTGTTTAGTATTCCTATCCATGCTTCTTTTTAAACTTGAAACTCAGTCCTGGTTTATTATACTCAAATAGTGCATTAATCTCTGTTCTTAAAACTTCACATATTTATCAGCATTCAATAAACTCCATTCAAATATGCCTTTCTCAATCTTCACTTTCTTCTTCCACTCACTCTTCCTTCATACATTTGCTGTGATTTGATTCTTATTCATCCTTACTATATGAACAAATAAAATATTACCTTAAAGATACTGCCATTTTTATTAACTATTAAGATTCTCAAGACATTTCAAGATTTGCTTTTTAGCACTTAATGGCCACCAGGCAGCCTTAACAGTTGCTTTATCTTTTCAGGCTCATTACATTTTTAAAAATCATACTCCCAATATCATATGTTCCTTCTCATGGCCTTTTCACGGTAATCGTTTATTTTACTTACAGTCACAAACCCAGAATTCATGCAGCTGCTACTTGCCTGCTTAATGACCTTGTATTTTGCCATATATTTATTGGAATGTAAAAAGCAAATAAAGTCATTAGATACAACAACTAAACCAAAAGTCATGATTCCATATAAACTTTTAGCAAAAGCAGTGAGTTGTGTGTGTGTGGCACAATATCGAACACAAATATACATATTTTCAGTTTTGAACATGTATCTTTTTTATAAGCTTTATAAAGTTTATTTATTTATTCATTCATTCAATTTCTATGATCACCCATCTCAATCAATGACTCTTGACGGTTTACAATCCTAAAGTATAAAACAATAAAACATTTCAAAAATGATCAAAAAAATCCATCCAAAGTAACTATACATAGCAGCTGAGGAGATACTTGGGTCAGTTAACAGTAAAACCAGGAAACAGGGGCCCTTAACACATTTTATTCTGTGCTCCAGACTTGGGAACTTTTAAAGGCCTTCAAAAGAGCAGTGGGATTTGGGCCATTATCTCCGAGGCAAGAATATTCTCCTGCAGAAAGGCTTGTCTTCTGGTCCAGGGGTCTCCAACCTTGGCAACTTTAAGACTTGTGGACTCCCAGAATTCTGGGAGTTGAAGTCCACAAGTCTTAAAGTTACCAAGTTTGAAGACCCGTGTTCTAGTCTGTACTCATCGACACTCCTTGGCTGATGGGGTCTGCAGAATAACCAATCTAGTAGATTGAATTGGACGGGTAGAGACTGTTAGAAAAAGGCATAGTTCCAAGCCATATAGGTCCTTGAAGGTGACAACTAGCACCTTGAATTGCATCTGGAAATACACCAGTAATTAATGAATGCCGACTGCGGCTGAGATTGGTGGGAGAATGCGATTACCATGGGAAAATGCATTCTCCCACAGCTCTGGTCTCCCGCTGTGGAGCGCCAATCTCAGCCGTGGCCAGGAACGGGACTTCTGCCAGGTAGCAACGCCATGTCTTCGGCCACTTTGAGACTCGGGAAAGGCGGCTGACATGGTAATGCAAATCTATATATCCACTACTTTTTAAATCAGTTCTCTCAAAAGGACATGCAACAATTCAAATGGAACCTATAGAAAAACCCAAAGCAAGACAAACCTATGGAAATATATACTGTAGCTTCAAAACGCTACTTCTCTCCCTCAAAAAAATTGAACTAGGACAAATACACAATTACACTTTAGCAATGAAACGGATGAATGCCTTTTAAGTAAAAACAGTCTTAATATATATAATGCAGGACTCCAAAAATCAAAGAACACTTTTGAAGCAATACTTATTTCCTGTTTTTTCTCTTCAACTTCTACCAGAATTTACAGAAAAAAACATAAAAGCAATTCTGTATTAGTGAATAAATCCAATTAAAACCTGCCCAGAACAGAAGACTTTCATAAATAGATTGTAAAGAATAAATAATTGTAAATTCACATTGTGGTAATATGAAAGATGTAATGGACAACAATCAATGATGCAAACCTCTCAGGCACCTGTTTTACTTATTAGAGACGTAAAAGTAAGAAGAATTAATATGTATGCGCCAAGAATGACATGCATTGTTTCTTGCCTTTTGTAATCCAACTTTGAAAACAAACAGGAAACAAACATCTATGTCATTGTCTTATTATGGCTTAATATCACTTCTTGGATCTCTGGAACATCAAAGTATTAGCACAGCAATTAGTTATTAGCATAAACACTTCTTATACTACAAACTGCCCAGCATGCTGGAAAAGTTATCGAAGTATCCTTTTTCCTAGTTGCAAATATGAGATGACTAAAAATACTGCCAAGTTGAAAATGTACACAATCTAATTTGAGACTAGAACTTGGACATAGTATTAGGCACTTTTATGACCCAGAAAGCATCAAACTGATATCCAGACAGCAAATTTTAATTATTCAAAAAGGTTGCTGATTGTATCTCACATACAGACATCCAGAAGTTATCCATTAGGATTCCTTAGGGGTTGCTGTTAGCTAAGTGAAGTGCAGGAATACCTAGGAGATATAAAGTTGCTCTGCCTCAGGATACAAATCAGAGGCACATTACTTAATACTGGCAACTGGCTTATAACACCTCAACTCATATACTAAGCAAACATCTCTGAATCCTATTATAAGAAGCTATATAATAAGAAAAAATAAAAGTACGAATCCAGAACGTTACACAAACTTTTAACATTTCTAAGAAGTTTGCTTAAATTATTAACCTATTCCTTCTAATACTATCTACAATAACAGGCAAACACTTTCCAGAGTTTTAGACATAAATCTAAGTAATTCTACCATAAGATATAAGCAACAGAACCTGGCATCTTCTGCTTGTATATCACGAGACATATCAATGACCCAAGGTGCTTCCAAAACTAACTGATAGTGTTTGTTAGTACTAAGCAATTTGTAACGATGGTTTGGTTCGAAATCCTCTGCTTGTCAAATTATTATTCGTCTACCGACTTTCCAAAGTTTTATTTAAAATAATGTATAGCAATGTTTGCAACATGCATGGAGACAGATTCAAACCTAACAGGGAATAACAAAGATCGGAACTTCCCTCTCTCAAAGTTTAAAGCAATATAGTTTTCTCAAATCTAGTAACTCAGATTATAAGTTATCTCCTGCCTTTTATTCTTTTGTATATCATTCACTCAAATCACCTAAAATAGCAGCTTGTAATGTATACTCATTGTGCCAAAGCATACGAACAGAATCAAGAGTTGCTCATCCTATTCCTAAAATCTAAATACAGTCTAGTATGTAATAACTAATATTTGTTAAGGGCTTTTATATATTAACTGTGTTTTCTTTTTGCTGATAAGAAGAGTCTGGATTTGATTGCATGAGTGATGGTATGTCAGTGTTTTTTTTAATTTTATTTTGCTGCTATCTTAGTATGGCATCAATAGTGAGATAGAGGACAGTTCGCAAGTTACAACCATTCATTTAGCAAATGTTCAAAGTTACAACAGCACTGAAAAAAGTGACCATGACTTTCGGCATTGCATCACATGATCGGATGCTTAGCAATGGGTATTTATGTTGGTTGTAGCATCCTGGGATCATGTGATCACCATCTGCAACCTTTCCGATTGGCTTCCAACAAGCAAAGTCAACTGGAAAACTTATAATTGCTTGAGAATTGCATGACTGAGAATCTGCTTGAGAACCGTTCAAGCATTGAGAACTTAGCTGCAGTGACTTGTTTATCCATGGCAAAACAGGTCAAAAAATAAGACACAAATCACTTAGCAACCACCTTGCTTAGCAACAGAAATTGTGGTCATAAGTTGAGGACTGCCTATACTGCTTAACTTATATTGACATAAACTGGTATAACTGTAACAGAATAACAGAATTGGAAAGGACCTTGGAGCTCTTCTAGTCCAAGCCACTCTGTTCAAGCAGGAGACCCTATTCCATTTCAGACAAGTGATTGTCCAATCTCTTCTTAAAAACCTCCAGTGATGGAGCACCCACAACTTCTGAAGGCAAGTAGTTCCACTGATTAATTGTTCTGTCAGGAAATTTCCCCCTTATTTCTAGGTTGGTTCTCTCCTTTGCTAGTTTCCATCCATTGCTTCTTGTCCTGCCTTCAGGTGCTTTGGAGAATAGGTTGACCTCCTCTTCTTTGTGGCAGCCCCTTAGATATTGGTACTTTGCTATCATGTCACCCTTAATTCTTCTTTTCCTTAAACTAGACATGCCCAGTTCCTGCAACCCTTCTTCATATGCAACATCCAAGTCTAAAACAAAACAAAGATCCAACTCCATTTAATCGATGCAATTCCATAAAAAAAGGAAAAGCACTCAAATACAAGCTAAACTAATTTCAATATTTCTGTGTGCAAATTCGACACTGCAGATAGCACATTGTTTTGTTCTTGACTCCCATTAAAAAGAAAAAGTTCAATATGCACAATTTGGCCTTTCCCAAGAAAAGGAATAGATTTTCATCCATAATGCACTTTTCATCTATACAGACTAGTACTTCAAGTAAATTAATAAATACTATTTCTTGCTCCTTGTGGATAATTTATTTTTTTAAAAAAAACCAACTGGCAAATACTGCATGGAAAGTTTATCCCAACTCTTAATTGCAAATGGAATGTTAACTATTACCTGATACTCAATCCTCTTCAGAGTTAAAAATCTCTTTAAAAAAAAAATCGCTTCGGTTAAATCAGCGCGCTGCTGCACCCAGGTAGGTAGCAAGGTGACGGCTTCAATAAGACCGGACGCCCTCTTCCTCCCTTCTCTCCCAGTGAGGCCGGCGTTGACACTTACCTGGTTAAACTCCTCGTCCGCGTAGATATCAATGAGGTCTACTCCTTCCGACATAGTTTCAGGGGCGCCACGGAGAGAGCCGGGGAGAAAGAGCAGCACTGCGGGTCAAAGCGAAAGAAACGGGTTAACGCGGACCCCGGGGTAACCTCTCTGGCGCGGCTACGAGCTAGGCCCTCCTCCTCCTCCTCCTCCACCACCCTCGCCGCCATCGCCGGCAGCAAGGCGGGCCTAGGGCCGCACAGCAGCCCCGCCCCCCTCTGCTCCGCGCGCATCCGAGGACTGAACTACAGCGGCCCCGCAAGAGGAGGGGTCGAGGACACCCCCCCCCCCACGTCGGCGCCAT